>VDFB02035207.1:0-66908 GCA_007258455.2 Sequoia sempervirens
ATGATGATATACCACATATTTGAAGTTTCTTTGAGAGTAGGCATGGAAAGGGTGAACATGACAGTGCAGGAGCTTGCATCAAACATGCTCTAAGAAAAAATCAAATGAATTATGAGTTATATCGTATAAATGATGCACATGATGTTGTCAAATGGTGTAATAAACACTTTGCAAGTGATGTTGGCACATCTTCATGGAGGAACACATGTCCAAATAGAGTGTTTTGGGAGATATCAGGTATTTTTAAATTTATTATTTGAAAAAAGTTTTGAACTTGTTTTTAAAAATTTATGTTTAATCTAACTCAAATATATATTTTATTTTGAACTATATATATAATTTTTGTAGGAGCGGATAGAAGAATAATGTATGGATGCAAGAGGGTAGAGAAAATAAGATCTTTGCATTATGTGATGAGTATAGATAGACATAGATGGGCATTGTATATTAGAGATTACTTTTGTTTTTGTTATAAATGCATTTTGGGAGATTATGATAATTGCAACAACCAACAACGTGGATATGTCAATGAATGGAATTTGGTGCCATTGGTTGTTACTAACACATACAATGATTATGAAGAAATATTTGAAGACATTCCTTTGATTTCAATTCATTATGACCAAATTTTAGGATTGATTAAAAAAGGTACGTGCATATATATATATAAATTTGAATATTTAAAGTTTGTAAATTTCTTGATTTATAAATTATAATATTTGTTAATTTACACAAAAAATTAATTTTAATTAATTTATTGTTTTTTTTCTATAATTAAAGATTGGTTCTAATAAATTTTTAAAATTGAACATTGTACATATATGTGTACAGGTGATGCTTTTGTGGTCATAGCAGAGGCTTGAAAAATAGAAGGCATTAGTTATTATTTATTATGTTACACAGAGGAGAGGATGAAGTTAACAAAACTAGAAACAAACAATGGAATGGTGTTTTCTATAGGTTCAGTTGTAGTGCAAGGGACATATCTCAAACAATTCAAAATTATTTAAAATGGGATTCATTTTATTGATTACCATCTTGAAAACATGGTGTTACAATATAGCCACCTAGTAATTGCTATTGGCCTATCTCTTCATCAAGTTCTACATGCATGTGGATGCCATAAGTGGAGAGTAGATAGAGGTGATCATCAAAGAATATTGCAAGTTAGTGAAGAGCAAGTTGAACAAATCAGTATGGTACATGAATGAGTGAGTTGTTTGGGAATGAATATTTTGCTTAGTTGAACACCAATAGTTCTATTATCTTGGTCATGTAATCAAGTATTTTCAAAGTTAATTTGCATAAATAAGCAATTAAGAACAAAAAAAATTCACCTTAGAGATATAACATTTGAATGTGATATGTGATTTTTCTTGTTTCATTCAAACATGCTTGAATGCTATTAAAGAACTACATAATATATTTTATTTTAGTTAATATACCGTTCTACCTAGATTGTACCTATTACATTAGCATTACATGTCCCATGTCATGTATGACATATTATATATTTTGACCATTTTTTTCATGATCTAGTCATATGTGATAGGGATTCCCTCTTGGGTATGTCCTACATATATACAACATATTTCTCAAAAGTTTGAGCATTCCCTTGATGCAAATATATTTTTCTCATTCTTGTAATATTTTTTATTCATTCGAGCTTGATTATTGGACTACAATCTTATACATTGTGCAATCTTGTCTAGTTGATTTTCTTCTTACTAATATGTGGCATGATTTTATCACCTAGTTCTTGGGTCCACTCATGTTCTTGTTAATTTTCTCATTCAAGAAATCTTACAAAATACATCACGATGAATGTAACTCCTAAATAAAGTAACATACATATGCTACTATAATATAAATTCAAAATAAACATCTTACCAATATACTTTTAATAAGTGTCCTTTAGATTCTAAATCATGACATAGTAAAATATTAAAATATGTTTTAAATTATAGAGAAGTTAGAAGATGTTTCTCATAGAAATAAAAACAAGAAGAGGATAAGTTTAGGACGCTTTAGTTGCTCTGACATTTGGTACACTTATATTATCTATTAGGAGGAGAAATCTATACCTCACAATCAATATCTTCTTATTTTTTCAAGATCTGTGAATAGGTTAATTTTTTTAACCTTGAGGTCACATGATTGATTCAAATTTCATTGGAGGTTTTTTGATTCTACATCATATAAATTGTTTATTTCGAAAATGTTTCTATAACTTATTTATGTTCATTCATTTCCAAAGAAATTTGTGTTCTTAATATTTTAGGGATAACTATTTTATCTTTATGATGACTTCTTAGTTCTTCTCTTCTTTCTTCTTTTTGAGAAGAGTGTTTGAACCTTCTTATATGATGGAATTTTTTCACCCCCTACTTTCTTTTGAGGGAAACCCTTTCCACATGCATGGATAACCTAACATGCCTAGTTGGGGCCCATCATTATCTCTATACATTTTCATCTAAGCTATACTTATATTTATACATATTTAGTTTATTTACCTAGCTTTATCATGCACATAAGTTATTTTTCACATCTTGTTTTCTAAATTATATTTAAATGTAAAATGACCTGAGTTTTTGTTATTAAATAAATGTATATGTATTTTTATATACTAGTCAAGTAGTTCACATGTATGATGATACTTATGGACTTAAAGACATTCTCTCATGATTTATTTTCAATCCTGATTCATCTTTAAGTCTAGATTAATATGTCCAAGAGGTTCACCATAATTCACAACATGGTTTTAATATAATATATATTTAAACAATATTAATTTACCTCTCATTCCTCAAAATTAATTACCAAAATTAATTATAATATCTTTAATTTGAAATATTAATTACCATCACTTACTCAATTAATTTACCTCTCATGCGTTAAAAATTAATATCTTTAAACAACCTAAGGATTTAAATGATATCATGAACATCAATCACAAAGAACTCAAAAGTAATATATATCACAAGTTTGTATTTTTTGTGTACATGCATCGGGTTTTTTTATTATAAACATATTAAATCATGAAAAAAATCTTAGAGAAATGAAAATTAATTCTAAATTACTCCACATTTAGTAACATATTTGATTGAAATTGAATCAAAATCTAGGAGACTATGGGACCTTTGGTGTTGAAAAGATAAAATATGGATAGGGGAACTCACAATGACTAACATGTTCAAAGATCATCAATGTTTAATTATCATGAAAAAATTCTTAGATCTAAATCCAAGTTGGTTCTAAATTACTCCACATAAATAGTAACATATTCAAAATTGATTCTATTGACCGCAAGAAGCTTACAAATTGAATGAAAATATACACATGCACACATGTACATGTAAATCAAATCATATATATATAACCAAATTTCATATTGCATGTCATCATGTACATAAACATAAGAATTCATAAACACTGTAAATGTCATCTATGATATATATATATATATATATATATATATATATATATATATCTCAAAAGTATAAATGTACACATGTGCACATACATCAATAGATCTAAAACATAAACATAAAATCAAATGTCTAGAATCTTGATATAAACACAAACCTAGAGTAGATAAGAAATATAAGTTTGAATAAACATAAAATGTCTACATGCACATATATGAGCTCTAGATCTCATACATAACATGCCCATGTTCTAGCTCGAATATATAAATAAAAAAATAAACACATGTATAAACTACTGCCTCGACTAGTCTTTGGGTCATCATGTTGGCTCCTAGTTGAGTGACCATTTGAGCATGAATCTTGATCCAATAAATGCACCGAGACCTACATATATACATACACAAAAGTGTAATTAAATAAAAAATTATGTTAAATATATATACACACATGAACAAGTGAACATGTACATATATGTATGTTAACTTAGATGAAAATTAAATTTCACCTATCCACTGACATGGTTAGGCGAAGAATGCATGCATACACACTTTGCCCTCAAACTAGGAGTAACATGTGTTGCCTCCATCTAGACACATATGCACATGAATACATTAAAGAAAATTAATTTTGAGTTATATAATTTATAAAAATGTACATTGTATGGTTCCAATGAAGTTACATACTACATGGTATTTATTTATAACTTTAAAAAATTAAAAATTATATGTATATATATACCTAAATCATGTTTGCATCCTAAGTGTCAGCTTCTACAATCATCCAATCCACCAACTCCTCTGTAGTCCTACCCTAGACTAGCTCTACCAATGATGTGTGTAGCGAACTATGCAAGTGAGATGGCATCGACCTTAAAGAGAGCGTATCCATAAAACCTCCTCTCACAGCCTGCTTGAGTGTATCTAGATGTCTAAGCACTTGTAGCATCCAGAGGTGATTAGGAACATGTAGCAGCATAATGATCAATAGGTGGATGTAAATGTGTCAAAGTGGTGGATTGGTTGGTATGTGGATCATGTGTCCCACGAGAAGATCCAGATGTAGGATCGATATCAAAATGATGGGGCTGAGCTACTAGAATATGTAAATCTACACAACATTGACCCACAAATGAAGTAACATTTGTTAAGGGGATCCCCAAATATGATGAGATCACACCATAAGCTCGCATCAATTCATAAAACAATCTATAACATGTACCCCTCACAATCTAGGAATCATGTACAATGTGGTCTATATTAGTTGAAGATGGGATGCCTATCATGACATATACATTTGAATCAACAGGTGACAATCTACATGATTGTCTTATCAAGTATCAACCCATGTGATGTGCAGATAACTATTGAGCCTAAATTGCAATATCAACAATACTGTCAATTGCTTCCCATTGGGAAGCAATGGCAACCTGATCTCAAATAGGGCTAATGGATGAAGTGACAACAAGAATCCTTTGCCCAACCAAGGCCCTATAATTTGGAGGCTATCAATTTGCACAATAATGTACTATAGGAAATTATACACCTTTACACTTTCACACTATGTTTGGGTCCCTTAATTAATTAAACTTAATTAAGCCAACAATTGACCAAATTATGTATTCCAAAGCCTTATTATTCTCATTTTTTGAAAGGGGAACATATATTAAAAAATTTCCATCATTAATTAAAATATCTTAGATTATGTGTATCTTGGACTTTGGGTTCTCCTTAAGTGGCAAGACCCATTTTTTAATATGTTTTTCTAGTATTTTAATGATCCAAATTCAAGTTTCAAATGTTGGCTTTTGGAATCTAATTTTCAAAAAATTAGATAAACACCTATAAATACATATTTATTTTATCAATTCATGTAATGCCCCACCACAGAACCCTAGAGGACAACACAATATGACTAAATAACGAAACATTTTATTTTATTTAATAAGAAATAATAGTGAACTACATTAACTTAACATAACATGAAAACTAAACTAATTCCTCTAAGGTTCCATGACTGCACTACTAACACAAATATAAACATGATCATGACATTAGATAAACAACATTAAAGATCTTTTATAAACAACTAACAAATATAAATACAAATCACATTAAATGAGAGTACATCATAATAGTTACATCATTACATTATGTACAATAAGGCTTCCCAATACTTTTGGGAAGATTACATCAACATTTCAATAAATGATACATCTGATATATAGTTCCATAGCATAACATAAAGGTTGTCTTCATAGACTGGAACATTGACTAGAATCTGCTACATAAAGAATAACCTCCACACAATTGAACAGGAGCAAGGGAAACCCAGATGTGGAAAAAACACCAACCTCCCAACCATGTGGAATCCTAAGGACCACCCCCCCCTCGTGCTAGGAGATAACATAAGGTTCCACTACAAGAAAGTAGTCAAGGAGACAAAAGGCTAGCATAAAAAGGCTATACAGGACTCCAACACAACATAGAACAACATGAACATCACATAAAATAAACATCGCTTCCAAAGGCACACACACAACAAAAGAGGAACACATAACTAGGGAATGCTAGATTGCAATAGGGAAGAGTGACATCGCATGGTCCTGGCATGGGTTACCCTAATAGTCTCTCATTAGATGTTGGCCCCCATCTATGGTTACTGTTATCACCTGAAATTGCACCCTGTTGAACCTGATGTTCAACACCTTAGTGTAACATGGGAGGACCTCTAAAGATGTGGGTTTCTTATAAACATAGGTCAACCTCCGGAGAAGGCCGACTTCCTTTGTGCTATCACCTAAAACTATTGATCTTGGTAAAGGAAAAGGGAGAAGGAGTGCATAAGAATGAAAACTAACCTATGGTGATGCACCAAAATGACAGGAACAATGAGATACTCAATTTACACTTGAAAACTGATGATGAACATAAGATTACACATCAAATCTTTATAAGTTATGCATTAATATGTCACAACATGTTTGATTCACACACTTTTTTTAGAGAGGAAAGTAATTTTCACAGACTAAAATTCATATGTGATTATGTAAACACAGTTTGTGATTTGTATAATGATGCTTTTGCAAATGAAGGCATGAAAACACAAGATAAAGTCATGAAGGAATAAAATAAATTCACAAAATAACTTGATTATGAACCTGACATGCACAACACTCTGCAAGAACAAGATGGAAATCTGAACATCAATAGTCACCAAGGAAAACTTTATACATCATGCTCCAAAATGAGTTACAAAAGCTTGCTAATCTGAGAGAGGACTGTAAAAAGTCACAGACTTCAAAAGAACAACTGGAGAACCCCTTTACAAGAAGGAAAAAAAGCCTTATATACAAAAGTGTGTCAGCCCCTCTGGGCTTACAAAAATATCCGTTTAGAGAAAATTTGCCCCCAGATCTTTTCATGTAGTTAATGCTGTGTCCCTGCTGTCCATGTCGATGTGGAAGATCATCCCAGGAATGGCCTCCTTGATCTTTTGGGATGCATTTAATGTGCCAACCTCTGGCCCCATGTTCACCTTTGAATCCCCTTGCTGAGTTGCTTTGAATGCTTCTGAGCCCATAACAGATCCGCGTTGTCTTCGTTCTGTTGATCTTCTTCGCAGGGGAGAGTCAAACAGTCAAATTATCAATGGTTCGTCTTTGGCTCCCTTAGATTGGTCGAGCATACTCCACGTAGATTCTTCAGGCGGTCAAGAGTTCCTTCTGCTGAATCACATGTCGGTGAGACACTAATCGTGTCTCACCGATGCAATTATACTCTCATATCAATCATCGGCGTAGCCTACAACCATCACTGAGAGTTCTCATCGAGCCATGAAAGTTATATCAAAATCGTCTTTGTCATCACTTAGAACATCGGCAAGACATCTCGCTTTTGGCAAGATGCTATAGTGAGCCCTTCAGGAGTCATAACGACATCTCTCTCATCGCTGAGACCTTCACCCCTTGGCAAGACCTTTTGGTGAACACACCTTGTTCTCCTCGAGCTCCGTTCATTCCATTTGATGAAACTCCCCATTGGTTGGTGAGACATTACATTGACCAAGCCCTTTTCCAGTGAGTAAAACTCCTTCGGCGGGACACCCATGTGTCGGTGAGAAGTTTTTTCGAGCCCCTAAATCTTTCGGCAATCTCCTTCAAGTCAGCAAGACTTTTCGCGGTCGGGGAGACCTTATGCGGACGTTGCCATCCTTCGCCGAGACCGCTCCACTTCGCCCAAACATCTCAGTGAACTCTTTTCGGCGAGATGTTACACCGAATTCACTCTGTGTCGCTGAGACTCCCTTCGGTCGGTGAGACATTTTACTGACCGAAGCTTCCTTTTGCCGAACCGAGAGTACTTTGGGGAGACCTTAACATTTCGACCAGACCTCCTGCCAAAGGCAAAATTATCACCGGGCTCAAACCTTTGGTGGGACCTCCTTCTGTCGGGTAGACTTCTCAGTGAAGCAAACCCCCGATGCCAACCTTCTTTGTTGTTGAGACCTGACTTCTTTTGGCAAGATGTTATTCCGAGCACAGAATCGTCTAGCGAGCTCATTTCCAATTGGCGAGACACATAAAGACTCTCGGCGACAGGGATGTCTAGGTGACTGATGGGCCTCCTTTGAATATAATGGAATGCCAATAAGCAAGACAACTGTAGAGTATTGCTGACTTTTTCCTTAGAACAATTTTATGCAAAAATGGATTGGGAGATGCCTCCCAACTGAGCTCCTTGAGGAATACCATCACGTGCGCGATTTTTCCCCTTGTTGTAAATGTTCCATTTGGCCTTCTCAAACATCTATCACACAATTTGTCTTGCCTGATTAAGCTCCTAGGTGAAAATTGGGTAACATCTACCTTAACAGTCTCTCACTAGGCGTTGGCCCCATAGGGTGACACATGCAAAACCAACATTCCTTTCATGAGGACAAGAAAGTTGATCTTTCCAACCAGGCCTTCTCAACCCATCCTTAACCTAAACAAGCACTACAGACATGGGTGACACATCCAGTTATTTTGATTAATGTGAAAATTACCCATCCTCCCAATTCATTAATTAAATTATCACCGAATTAAGAAACTCTCCAATGGGTTACCCTGATAGTCTCTCACTAGATGTCAGCCCCCATTGAGAGCCATTCCCCCTACTTGCAACTAGTAAACCCTACAAATCAAGCAAGGCATTTACCATCTTGAATACTCATCAAATTCACATGAATCCAAAAAATGTGCAAGGAATGAACCATCTCACACACATATCACAATCACAAGAATGTACACTCAGTGCAAGGCATAGACCCACTTGCACACAACTCAAAATAGTACCAACCACTTCCAAGTGAAACAACCATAAAACTAAACATGCAACCATATTCCCTCCTAAGCCTCTAGGAACCAACCGTAGTCCATTTGAACAAGAGACTCCCACTTAAACAATTATGAGGATCACTCAATCCAAAATCAAACACATTATTCCAACAAGCAACCAATTGACAAAACAACCAAGAAAACATTATTTCCACTTTTCATTTTACTCACTAACTTAATCACTTAATCCAAGCACTTAAAATAGTTAAGCAAACACTTAAGACCAATTTCAAATCCAAACATAAAATATTTTATAGAAGTCAAATTTAGATACCCATTTAATTATATACCAAATTCAACAAACCATTCTACTTCATGGACCTTTTGTTGAACTTATTGAATAGAAATTGAATCAATTATTAGATCAACTCTCTTATTCCACTAAAAGGGAAATTCCATATATCATAATATATAATGAAAGCAAACAAATAAATAAATAAGCAAATTCAAACCAAATAATGGATTGGAAAAAATATACCCTTGAATTTCCTCTAACCAAAATTTATCTACTTAACTTTATCATTTATCCTTAAAGTAAACACAACTAAGTATAAATTATTTTATCATTTAACCACATCATTAAACATAAAGATTATTTCCAAAATAATTATATCTGATAAATTTTAACACAATATTCTAATTAAATTAACTTACCTAGTAATCTTACAATTTCAACAAAAGAAGTTATAAGTACTATCATATTTACCAATGATTTACCTAACAAAGAATAATCCATACTAGAAAATAACTATAGTGACATTATTCCAATTTCTTAATTTACTTTGACATTTTACTAATCAACTATAAGAGATTATAAATAATTAATGTTCACCTACAAATTAATAAAATAATCATTTTATCATTTCTTCGAAACATAAAAATAAATCAAACTATTATGAATAATTTATCCTTACACAATATTCCCTAATTCTCAGTTATTTAGGTATGAAATAAATAAAAAACTATACAATTATTTTACCTAGTGATTTAAATGTTCCCGTAAATGTTAACTATTCAATTTTAATCTTTTATCAAATGGCATCTTATTTATTTGTTAAAAAATATATTTCAAAACATAATAATATATATATATATATATATAATCGAAACACCACTCTAAGAAGGAATTATAAAAAGAGAAAACATAGTATACCAAATCAAGTAAATCGCACCACATATAGAATTTATCAATTAACCAAAATCAATACATAAACTTATCAAAGATATCATAATATTATTATCGGATTTATCGGATTCCATCCTATATAAATCTTATTAGCAAATAATCTTATTAGCAAATAAAATGAAATCTAGAAGGGAAGATTTAATTAAACGCATTCTATAATGTAAAATATCAAATTCCATTCATTCACCACTACAACACTAATGTTAGCAGCCTATAATATAATTTATCAAAATATACTATTATATATATATATATTATGAAGTACAAATCATTGGGTAAGGTTTACCAAGAGGAAATCATAAAATACAGAATAAAGCTTAAAGCGCCACTCATGCAACAATGATGCAAAAGAGGCGAGGCACACAGGCAGCTAGGTGAATGACCTGAAGAGGTCTCATCTTATAAGGTAAAAAGGATTTAGATACTTTCAAGCAAATGCAAATGGCAGGCGCAGCTAATTGCCATAACTTGAAACACAATGGCTACAGGATATGCACAAAATGGGTCTGCTAGAAAGTCTAAAATCGAACTTTATGCAATGTACTTTGAATAGAACAACATGCCAAAACACCATCGAAAGCATTGAAATAAAAGCATTAATGTAGAATCGAGCCTCTAATATCGAATTTCAGCATTTGAGATTTCCATATACAGTCACAATACATATTTGATGTGCAGAAAAAATATAGATCCACTTCATAAAAGAAATGCATCCTATAGTATGGAGAACTTCCTAAAGAACTGTATGTGCATCGATCTTCACATATTATGCATAAAATAGGCCAAATTCAAAATGCAAGGTACAAATGCCGAATTCAAATGCAAGGCGATGCAAGCATCGAAATAAAGGAATGAATCTATCATGAAATACTCAGTATGAAGCGGCAGCTAATAATAATAATTTTTTGATTGAGGATATGTAATGAATGCCAATGCGAATTAGCTGCAAATGCAGCAGCACCATGGAGGGAGAAGAGGCGTCAATATAGAAGGAGGAAAGGCCTCAACATTTTTTTATACAAATGCAATCAGCGGAAACAACCACGCCTTGGTAAAGCATGCATGCGAATAACGGTAGCATAAAGAAGGTGCATGAACAAAATGAATGCCTCAATAGAAATCATCTCAGGGACGCAAGGAATGCAATGACTTAATGAGTGGGCTTTGGAAATTCCAAACAAGAGACAAATGGCTGTAAGATTTCGCCACTATGCAACAACAAAAGGAGAAATAGTTTACAAAAATGCAATGAACGAAGTATATATATATATATGCAGATAAAATACATGTTTTATGGTTTATAGTGCGGAAACAAAAAAAAGAGATAATTTTCACATTCTCAAGCATATCAAATACACAAGCATTCATTTTCAACAAACAAAGGGGAAGAGTTCGTTCACATTAAAGGGAGAAGCAAAATCAAGAACAAAATACAAAACCAACCTAGATCCAACGTCTGATAGGAACAAACTTAAAGTTGAGGTCAATCTTTCACTACAATTTCAGCTCCTCTGTAACCCCAATCTAGAACTTCAAAAACATCTAAGATAATCAACAATGGAAAGCAGTTGTATTCCTAGAAAATTTTCTTGCAAACAAAAAAATCAATTCCTAAAGAAAATCTCACCAAAAGATCCTCCTTTACAAAAAGAAGAAGTGTTTTTTATTTTTGAAACCCCAAAAATCAATAAAATCTCCAGAATCCCAAAAAGCATTCAGTTTCTTCTTTTTTTATCAAATAATTAATTCCAGTTGCATGTTGCTGCATGCTGACATTTACTAACACGTACTAAATTTAGAATTGTAATGAAAGAAAACTGACTTATTCATTATCACATTATTTTTACTATTTATTCCTTATAATCTTCCGCTGTTGTTTTATTTTATTTTATTTTAATATTCATTCCATATTTAATTTATTATATTACTTCATTAAATTCTTAATTTTTCATAAACCATAGTTTTTTAATAAATATATTTTTATTAATTGACAAAGTGCCCTTTTGACTTAGTAATTTATTTTAATGCATTAATTAACCAAAAACAACATCTAACAAACAGCTTAAACTAAACAACCCAAAACAACATTTATCAAACATCATGAAAAGGTGAATCATGGAGGGGCACTACAATTCAAGACATCTAGTATTAAGACAACTTTCACAAGAGAAAAAAATTATTGTGAAGAGCATTGTAGAGCAGATTTATTAGTCATATACAATAGAAATCAAGATCATATCATCATGTCAAAATTTATGCATCTTCAAGTCATATTTTAGAGCTAACATTGTGATGTAGATTTCAAGAATTCAAGCATCAAATCAAGTGTCAAATCAAGCATCCAATAAAGCCAATTTATGCAAGATCCAATCCTTAGAGCTCGATGTGTTAGACTTCAATCCTCTAAGGTCAGCTATTTATGGTTTGGTGAGTTGTGACATAGAATTGTTCATTCATCAAATTCCTTTCATTTATCATTATTTTATTATCAAGGTTTAATTACCAAACCGGGGTGTAACCAAGGTGAAATCCTATACACCCAAAAACAAACATTTTTCTTCTCTCTTTGTATGTGTAGATTTAGAAGTGAAGAAGGACTAAAAATTAATCAAAAGAGAAATTTTACAAAGTTGTCAAAGTTGTCAACATTGTTGTCAAGCTATGGAAACTCACTGTATAGGAGTGAATTTACACCCCTTATGCAAATTCCCTTTTTACCTTCTCCACTTTAGAAAACCAAATTTGGAGGCTAAATTCCACATAAGCCTACTAATTTTGTTATACTTGGTTTCTATTTTGAGCATCGATGGAGGAATTTTTGTTGGGGAGGCCTGTGCGACACATAGACGTCTGCGTGGCATGTTTACGTCTCTGGAAGATTCTTGCAGCTAGAGCCTATAGAGGCATTCCACTTCTCATTCAAACTCGACTTGTAATGCCCTCTTCGGTCAACTGACCCAAATGTGGCCATTTTCTTCTTCTTTCCTTCAAATTCCCTCCTTTTACATGCATTTCAACTTCTTATGAGCTTCTTCACAACTTCAAGTATTCAACTTCATCTCTTAGAACACTCTTCAAGCACTTTCAGTAGCACTTTTGCACTCCATTGCAATAGTAACTTCACTCCATCACTTCAATAAAGAAAGTGTGGGACAACACCATTGTAGTAGAGGCTTGATTACTCTCATTCTCTCCCCCATTAGCCTTGAGTGCTCTTGGTGGAGGTGGTAAGCTTCCCACTCCTCTCCTCTATTACTTGGTTGAGTAAGCACATTTACTATTTTGTAGTATTTTAATGTTCTTTATTGTATTGCTTCCTTTATCATACTATTTCTCCATTATCACTTTCTTGGTTGTCTGTGGAGGTGGAAACACCTAAACAGGGGTTTGATTGAGGCAGACCCCTATACAACCACCCAACAATTTTCCTCTTCTTTGTGTGTAGGTGAACGTGCTACTAGGAGCTAGCTGGTGAACGATTTCCTTTGTGAGATCATTCTTGCCACCCTGAATCTTGTGTTTTTACTTTATCATATTAGAACATATTTTTTTTACTTCATAACATTATTTTGGCCCTTAGGAAGTAGCTAGCTGGGTAGTTAGTCAGTTTTGTAGAGTTCAACCTTGTCTATTTAGTCCTCTGGTCAAATAGACACTAGTGCACTTGAGAGACGCTAGTGCACTGCGCTGTCATCCCCAGACCACACTTTCATCCTCAGGTAGAGAACTTCCTGAGGCATAGTGTTGAACTCAAAAAATGGCTTGCTTAGCCCCATTTTGTATTTCGGGTCTATAGGGTGATTAAGGACTTTATAGTCCTCATCATTCTCATCCTACATTCTTAACACCCCATTAAGCCAAGGTAAGTTAGGGCAGCCTTCCACTCTTGGCTCTCTATGACCTGGGGCCTTGAACGTGGTTAGTCCCCCTCTCTTACATTTTTGGTGAACTCGGCATGAACCATTTTGATTCCATTTTGTGATACTAAAAGTCCTTTTTCTCGTATTCTAGGAGTGTTGTGGTGTGAGTGTTGTGAGGTTGTCGCCTTACAACCCAACCTATGACTCCTAGTTGACGTAGTTGGAAGGTTCTGAAGGTGTTGCATAACGAAACCTTAATTGGGTCATTGTCTTATCCTTTAACCTTTAGGAACTTTGTGAAAGTATTGTCTAATGTGCATAATGGCATCCTTTTTGCATCAACCTATCCCCTTTATGCAACCTGTGGACAGTGGTACTGGTATAACCTTCACTTCACAGGACCTGCTAATGGGCTTTAATAGGGAACAATCTCCTCTTTACATCCCTACGTGGATCAATGGAAACATCATATCAGGTGTTCTCATTGATTCAACATCACAAGTAAACATCATAACTAAGGAGATCATGTTGATTAAATTTTTACATAAAGATGGGTATGATGCACCTGTGAGCATCATCCACACACATGATGGGATTTTTGTACCCCCTTTGGGTAGTATTGTCCTGTTGATCTTGGTTTGACCTAAATATGTGAAGCTCTTGTTTGACATTATCCCTGGATCTAAACTCTTTAGAGTGAAGTTATGTATCCCTTGGTTAGTAGCTATGAATGTGGTACCTTTGGTCATGCATAAATGTTTGAAATTTATCCACGGGGGTTCTGTGCATGTAATTCATGATACCGATTACAAACCGTTAGTTGCTCACGGTAGCTACTCCTTGGACTACTCTTGGCTTGCACCCATTGGTCCGCTTCCACTAAGGACGGATCTCTTGCACTGAATATATTAGAATTATAAGAAGGGGTGCCTAAGGACGAAAGTGAGAAAACCTCTGTCGTCTTATGTTGTTTCATATAGGGCTTGCTTAAAAGCTGACAATGATGCTACTAAAGAATGTAGGAAGGAAGAAGAGAAGCGATCCCAAGATCCTCGTTTTTCCTCTTTCACTGGTTAGTTTGGTGCTTCTTCTCACTCTATTGTGGTTCCATCAAATTCTTCTCCGTGCTTATGGGAGAATCCTATGGTGCCTTCTTGGTGAAAGCCTATGTGTCCTATGTTCGAACTTCTTGTTCCGCCCACAGAGCCTAGAAATCGGTATAACAAGAAGGTGGTCTCCCATGGTGAGTCCTTTTTGTCTCGACCTCTACGGCATCCTACCACTCCTACTCCCAAGGAAGTGAATGGGAAGAGGCCCATTGTCGAGGCACTTGAGCCGACTCCCCCTGCTGCTTCTCAACCTACCCCTCCTACTCCTATTTAGGAGTTTGTTCCTCTGTCGAAGATAGATGTAGTGGATGTTCCCCTGGTCGAGTAGGAGCCTTTTTTTCCTTCACAACCTTTGGCCTCTAGTTCAAAGAGTTGTAGAAACTGCCTTGCACGTGAGTGAAATCACTAGTGAAAGGCCCTTTTGGCCAAGCAGACCGCCTCATAGAGGAAGGAAGAAGAGACAACTGCCCCTACTTTAGGGCCTTCCATAGTATCTCCCTCTCTCCTTCCCTTTGCTTCCCTTCAACCTAGTTCCGTATCGCTTTTGGATTTTTCCACGAGTATGAATGTGCTTGACCCCAAGGGGGTATAGGTGTTCATCACTCCTTTAGTGGAACCCCCTTTGTTATTATCCATTCCAGACATCCTACCTTTCCTAAAGCCCATGGATATGACTAACACCTTAGTCGTATCCACTATAGTTCTTTCCTCCTCTTCCTTTGCACCTCTAGCCTCATTTGTGGGGAGTTCATCTCCTTCGATGAAGAAAAAGGTGGAGTGTGGTACTTCTAGAAATGGAGGAAATAAGAGGAGCCCACCTTCTTTGTAAGGTGGTCACGTGTTGACTTGTTCTGTCCTAGTGACGGAACTAGTCCTGGCTTCCCCTGAGTTTGTCACCACTCCTGAGTCATTTGGTGATCGTAGCGATGAATCTCAAGCACAACCTACCCCATCCATTGAAGTTAAACACGACACTCCTATTGGATGCATTTTTAACTATGTGGATTAAGTTCTAGCCTTGTTAGCGATCTTCAAAAAATTGTTGACCCTATCTCCACAAGAGCTTGACGGAGAGGACCTTGTGGTGCCCTCTTCCTTAGCCCTTGTTGTAGGAGGGCAAGATGCTCCTCCTCTTAACATCCCACCACTATAGGCTCATCCTCCTCCCCCCTACGATGATCTAGAGTGGGAAGCAAATGACCTCTTGGTCGATTAATGTTAGGAGGAGGCCTCTTCTTGATCTTTTATGTGTGTGTTTTGTGATGTGTTCCCCCATGATCATGATATGTGTTCCTAGATGACCCTCGTCACCCCTATTGGTGCTTAGATACAGGCATGGTTTTTGTGTTGTAAACCTTTTTCTATTTGTATCATCATTCTTCCATGTTTATGCTTGATTTTCGATAAATTGGGGATGATGAAAATTGCTGGGGGCATTTAGGCTTCCCTTCCATATTGACCCAATTTTTTATTTTTACTTTGTTTTCTCATGTATTCTTCACATGGTTTGATATAGTAGGGGATTGATGATAGTTCATTTTATATACTATTACTATACATATATATATTTATGAGAAGTTCTGATCCTGAAATATCAGGCTACCCCTATGCCCTTTGTTTGTTTTTTTCTCTTTTGCTTTCTCTTTATCTTTCTCTCTTATTTGCTTGAGTTTTCCCTCTCATGTTTGACAACACTGCTTATTCAACATTTTAATTTTTTAGGAAATGCATTTATTTCCAATGAATCTTTTCTCAAAAATCTTCGTAAACCTTTCCTTAGAATCACATTCTCAACTTGGAACCCTAACAAAACATGTTCCCTTCATCATGGGTTCGTAAAGAAAGAACTTGAAAATCTCCCTCCGAAGTGGGAGCAACTTTGACCTTCCCCTTGCATGGGGGCATGTTCTTCCTTTCAAATCCCTTGATGAATTGAACATCTTTTAAAAGGGTCCCTTGATGATGGATTAATTTGAGAAATAAAACATCTTCTTTTGAACTGTGCATCCCTTGAGTGGACCCCTTATTCATGAAAAGTTCCCAAGGGACCCCTTTGAAAGTCTTCCAAATTATCGATGGTCTGTGAGACTATCGGCTTACTCGCCTATGTGGCCACTTCCTGACTCTATAGAGTTCGCTTTCCTAGGTTTCCTCTATGTGAGAGATCTTGGAGGATACCTTCCTGCAAGTCTGAGAACCTGTAGAGTGCTTCCTTTGAGCTTCCTCCATACAAGAGATCTTGGGGGTGGCTCCCCTATAGGTCTGTAGGGTGTATTCTTGGGTTTCCTCCATGCGAGAGATCTTGGAGGATACCTTTCCTATAGGTCTACACGTCTGTAGGGAACTTTCTTATGGTCTACTTCCTCGACGGTCTAAATATACATTTCTAACCCTATTCACTTCTTCGATCTACTTTACCGAAACACTCATCAGTATTCATGCTCGCTAAAGTGGGGGAAAATTTTATAGGAGTGAATTTGCACCCCTTATGCAAATTCCCCTTTTTCCCTTCTCCACTTTAGAAAACCAAGTTCGAAGGTTAAATTCCACATAAGCCCGATGCCTTCATTCCACTTGGTGCCTGTTTTGAGTGTCATTGGAGGAATTTCTATCAGGGATTCCCACACGATGTGTAAATGTCTGTGCAATGTGCTTATGCCCCTGGAAGATTCTTGCAGCTGGAGCCTACATAGGCATTACACTTCTCATTAGCAGTCGACTTGTAATGCCCTCTTTGGCCAACTGACCAGAATATGGTTGTTTTCTTTATCTTTCCTTCAAATTCCCTCCTACATGCATTTCAAATTTTTCTAAGCTTCTTCACAACTTCAAGTATTCAACTTCATCTCTTAGCACACTATTCAAGCACTTTTACACTCCATTGTAGCAGCAAGTTCTCTCCATCACTTCAGTAGAACAAGTGTGGGACAACACCATTGCACCAAAGGCTTGAATAATCTCATTCTCTCCCCCATTAGCCTTGATTTCTCTTGGTGGAGGTGGTAAGCTTCCAACTCCTCTCCTCTATTACTTGGTTCAGTAAGCACATTTATTGTTTTGTAGTGTTTTAGTGTTCTTTACTGTATTGCTTCCTTTATCATACTATTTCTCCATTATCACTTTCTTGGTTGTCCATGGAGGTGGAAATGCCTAAATGGGGGTCTGACTGAGGTAGGTCCCTATACCTCCACCCAAAAATTTTCCTCTTCTTTGTGTGTAGGTGAACGTGCTATTGGGAGCTAGCTGGTGAATGAATTCCTTTGTGAGATCATTCTTGCCACCTTGACTCTTGTGTTTTTACTTTATCATATTAGTGTTAGAAAAACAAGGACAAAAAACTAAGAGGGGGGGTGAATTAGTTGTCACAAAAATTTAAACCTTTTCTAACTTAACTTATCCTTAATCTCAGATCTGATGAATGAACAATTAACCATAAGCAATTAACACATCAAAGAGACAAAGAACACCAAGATTTTTTATGTGGAAACCCTATTAGGGGAAAAACCACTGTGGATGTTAGTCCACAAGATTATACCCTGCTAAAATTATAATGAAAAACAATATGGGGAATGCACATGGATTTAGGCACACTGCTTAGAGCTCACTGCTCAATTACAAAAGGGGCTCACTTTCCAACAAAGTTGGATTAAAAATCTAGAGGGTATGAACTGAGAAAATAGCTTCTACTCAATCCTGATTACAATTCCAATTAAGCTCAACACTTCTTCACACTTCGTACAATATTCTTCACACTCTGCTCAGTAATGATATTTACACATACACACATAGGAGCACATGAAGCATACTTTCCACCAATCACACAATTGCTCTTATATATCTGCTATAGGAAATTTCATCACAACATGGTTGGCCTTGAAAAATAAATTATATTTGTAATGTTGGCCCAAATTAATAGATAAATTTTAATGTGAACCCACTAAGGTCAACCACAACATAGTGGAGACCCAAATTAATATCTCCAACACAAAAATACTTTAATTAATTTTTCCTCGAACATCCGCAACACGCTATCATCAACATGTCGGCCAGGAACATGAAAAACAAACATGCACAAGAAAATATCTTTAATCATGAGCTCACCAGATCAAGTGGACATACCACAAAGATAGAGAATGAACTAGAGACATCTGAGAACACTAAGAAACAATAGAGAAGCATCCACAACAACTGAGATAACCAGAATCACACAATCTTCATTCAAGAACACTAATGGAGACCAACAAAACACTGTTAGACCATAACTCACATAGAATGTCACACAGACCTCTGAAACTTCTAGTAGATGATCTAGAAATACTCAACAATAAACCCTTTAATCCACACCAGCTAATCTTTTATGTACAGAACAAAACACTTTCATGACCTGCACAGTTCCACTAGGAACTTGGAACACTTTTTCTTATAATTTTCTCAATAATCTTGACATATACAACAATAGATACACCAAATTCTAATAGTGTTGACATCAATGACAACCACATATCAGCAACACATCCAAAACATCCAACAATTTCCAACAATCTCCAACAATCTCCCCCTTTGGCATTGATGGCAACACATGATGTGAAAAATACCATCAACCCAACATGCTGACTTCTTCTGCACTTCTCTTCTCAACTTGCACATCTCTTCATAGGGATTTTTCACATTACACTTCTCCCCCTTTGACATCAATGGAAAAGGTAACCATGACCTTTCCATACACACACTCTGAACCATATATCTACACATCTGACTACTCGCTCTAAGTAGTAGCCACATAAAGGTCAATCTAGATCATAATATAACAATGAGGCTTATGAATTGATGCAAGTAAATGCATCATTAGTTCTTATTAGGAGGGGTAATTACCCCTAGCATTCCCCTAAGGTACTCAAAAGTATCTTTCAAAAATGGCTTAGTAAATATATCTACAATCTATTTTTTGGTAGGCACATACTCCAATCTGACTTCTTTCTCATTCACTTTCTCCCTCAAGAAATGAAACTTGATTGATATATGTTTAGTTTTAGAGTGTAGCACTGAATTCCTTGATATATTTATTGTAGTTGAGTCATCACAGTATATGGCAATAGGCTCTTCATATATTACTCTGATATCTCTCAACATTTGTTTCATCCATATCACTTGAGTAAAATTATTGGCAACAACAATATATTATGCTTCAGAAGTAGATAGAGAAATTGAGTTTTGCTTTTTACTTAACCAGGATACCAGCTTCTTCCCTAAGAAGAAAGCACCACCACTAGTACTTTTTCTATCATCCACATCACCAGCCCAATCAGCATCTATGTATGCACACAAAGTGAGATCATCATCCTTTGGATACCAAAGTCCAAAGTCAACTGTTCCTTTCAAATATCTAAAGATTCTTTTAACAATTGTCACATGTGATTCTTTTGGATCAGCTTGAAATCTAGTGACCATACATACATGATTCATAATATCCAGTCTAGTCTGAGTCAAGTAGATCAATCCACCGATCATTGACCTATATTTGGTTTATTTTTCCTTAGAAGAGTCATCATTCTAAGTCAACTTACATCCAGTTACCATGGGAGTACCAATAGGTTCAGATTCTTCCATTCCAAACTTCTTCAATAGTTCTCACATATTTGGACTGAGATATGAAAATCCCCTGGTCCAACTATGTAATTTGCAATCCCAGAAAGAACTTCATTTCACCAATCATGCTCATCTCAAATTCACTCTTCATCTCATCAGCAAACTTCATGCATAGATTATCATCTCCACCAAAAATGATGTCATTAAAAAAGACTTCTATGTTTAACTCCTTATCATGATCTAATTTGAAGTATAAGTTACTATCAGTAGTACCTTTAGTGAATCCAAGTTTAGTAGATATTTGTCCAATCTAGCATACCAATCTCTAGGGGCTTGCTTGAGTCAATATAGAGCTTTCTTCAATCTACAAACCATATCTTCCTTATCTGTTAGCTGAAATCCATCTGGCTGTTCAATGTACACTTCTTCTTCTAGTTCCCCATTCAGAAATGTAGACTTTACATCCATTTGATAGACTTTATAGTTCTTATAAGCAGCATAAGCAAGAAATAATCTTACTGCTTCAATTCTAGCAACAGGGGCAAAGGTTTCTTTGAAATCAATACCTTCCATTTGAGAGTACCCTTTACATACCAGTCTTTCCTTATTCTGGACCACTTCACCTTCCTCATTCAGCTTGTTTCTAAATACCCACTTAGTACCAATCACATTCTTGTTTGTGGGCCTAGGAACGAATGTCCATGTGTCATTCTTTTCAATCTGTGTCAGTTCTTCTTTCATGGCTTCTAGTCAATGTTCATCTTGATAGGCTTCAGTGACACTCTTAGGTTCAATCTTGGAAATAAGACAATATTCTTCTGCAATTTTTCTTCTAGTCTGTACTCCTTTACTCTTATCTCCTATGATTTGACTTTCAGAGTGATTCAGCTTTACATACCTTGGAGTCTTGGGACTTTCTCGGACTTCTGTGTCTTATGAACTTTCTTCTACACTTGCACTTATCTGTGCTTCCTGACTATCTTGATTTTCTGAAACAACTTGTGGTTGCTTCATCAGAACATATGGAATAATTTGAAGTAGATTCGGTGTTTGAGTGTTCTTCCCTTGATTTGTGTTGTCTTCATTTGAATCGTAGCTGCATCGTCTGGATGATTTGACAAAGTCCTCATCAACTCTGACATTTGCACTCTCAACAATCTTTCTTCAGTCTTTTGTTATAGCATCGGTATTCCTTGCTCTTTGTGGAGTAACCTAGGAAGATCCATTCATCACTTCTAGCATCAAACTTTCCTATATCATCATCTCTCCTAATATAACATTTGCTTCCAAAGATCTTGAAATACTTAACGGTAGGCTTGTAACCGAACCATAATTCATAAGGGGTCTTACAAGAATTACCATTCACATTTACCCGATTCAAAGTATATACAATAGTGCTTACCGCTTCACTCTAGTACATCTGAGACACATTCCCTTCCATCATCATTGTTCTGGAAGCATCCAAAATTTTTCTATTCTTTCTTTTTGCAACTCCATTCTATTGAGGGGTTCAAGGAGCAGATAATTGTCTTTTAATTCCATGTTCTTCACAATAAGAATTAAACTATTTTGAAATGAATTCACCACCTATATCAGATCTCAAGAATTTGATTTTCAAATCTTTTTCATTTTTTGTCATGGCCTTGAAATTTTTGAACTTGTCCAATGCTTCACACTTTTCTCTTAAAAAGGAAACCCAAATCATTCTAGAGTAATCACCAATGGCCAGCATAAAATACCTTTCTCCATGAATACTTCTAACTCTAGAGGGACCACAAAGATTAGTATGTAGTAGTTCCAACACATTATTTGAATGAAATTGTTTGCTCCAGTAGGAGACTCTAGTTTGTTTACCCATCTGACATTCTTGGAAAATTACATTAGCAGGCTTCACTAACCTAGGCAGATCTCTTACTACTTGAGTAGAACTTATCTTGATAATGTTGTCAAAGTTTACATGACACCTCTTATGCCACAACCAACTTTCATCTACTTGAGAAATTAAACAACTTCCAATAACAGTATTCAAGTGAAAAATATTACCTTTAGTTTGCACACCAGTAGCAATCATGTTTCCCGAACTCCCACAAATCTTGCATTTTCCATTCTTGAACTGTAGATCATATCCCTTGTGTACCATCTGTCCAACACTTAACAAGTTATGCTTTAGGCCTTCAACATAGAGAACATCATCACTGTTTTCCTTACCACCAAGGCTAATAGAACCTCTTCCACGAATCACACATGCATTGTTATCTCCAAATCTTACAACCCCACCGTCATACTTCTCTAGACTCACAAACTTGCTTTTATCACTAGTCATATGATGTGAGCATCCACTATCAATGACCCACTCATCTTTCTCTTCAACTCGGGTTACAAGAGCTTTCTTATCTTTAGTAGATTAAGTAGGCACGTTTTTATTTTCAATGGTAGCAATGAAAGCCCATTCATCTTAATTTCGATCATCTTTATCAAACTCATCATCAGTTACTGCTTCTTCAGCAAAGTAGCATCTCTTTTGGAATCTAGGTTTTCTAGGCTTAGACCTAGGAACTCTTTTAGGACATCTTGATACAAAATAACCTATCTCACTACATGAAAAACATTTACTAGGCAATACATTCCTTCTTGCTTTACAGTCAGTGCTTCTAGTTCTTGTACTTCTCTTTCTTTGTCTTCGAGTTGTTTCAGTTCTTCATCATATTTAGATATCTTTCTGGAGCTCTCTCCTGGATTGTATCTTTTCCTGTAACTTCCAGATACAGTAGCTTTGAATGTAGATTCAATTTTTGGTGTAGATTCACCAAATTCACCTATTTCAAAAGCAAAAATCTTCCCTATTAGTTTATCTCTTGTCATATTGTTTACAGACATAAATTCCTCAATAGCATAAACCTTCATTTTGTAAGGAGGCAAGGATCTGAGTATCTTAGCCACAATTTCATCCTCACTCACTGAATCACTGACACATTTAATACCTAGAACTATTTCATTTACTCTTTGCATAAAATAAGTAGTATTTTCATCTTCACCCATCTTCAGGTTCTCATACTTGCCTTTTAAGCTCTGTAGCTTAGCCATCTTCACTTGTGTATCTCCTTCAGACAAAGTTTCCAGTTTCGTCTAGATCTCATGAGCTATCTACAGACCGATCACATTAGCCATATTTGAATCTATTAGAGTTCTCACCAATGCTTCCATAGCTTTGGTATTACTTTCAGCATCTTTGATCTCATCAACAGAGGAGGGACCATTCTAAGGAATAGTATATTGATCTCTTGTAATCTTCCAATAAGCATCACCAATGCACTGTAGATGAAATTGCATCCTGACTTTCCACAGTGAGTAGTTGGTGCCATCAAATCTAGGAATGTCCTTGAATTTTTCCATCCTGGATCACCTCAAGCTGTTAGACTTCTTTAGAAGAACTAGATCTGATACCAATTGTTGGAAAAACAAGGACAAACAACTAAGAGGGGGGGTGAATCAGTTGTCACAAAAATTTAAACCCTTTCTAACTTAACTTATCCTTAATCTCAGATCTGATGAATGAACAATTAACCATAAGCAATTAACACATCAGAGAGATAAAGAACACCAAGATTTTTTATGTGGAAACCCTGTTAGGGGAAAAACCACGGTGGATGTTAGTCCACAAGATTATACCCTAATAAAATTATAATGAAAAACAATAAGGGGAATGCACATGCATTTAGGCACACTGCCTAGAGCTCACTGCTCAATTACAAAAGGGGCTCACTGCCCAACAATGTTGGATTAAAAATATGAAGGGTATGAACTAAGCAAATAGCATCTGCTCAAGCCTAATTACAATTTCAATTAAGCTCAACACTTCTTTACACTTTGCACAATCTTCTTCACATTCTGCTTAGCAATGATATTCACACATACGCACATAGGAGCACACAAAGCATACTTTCCACCGATCACACAATCGCTCTTATATATCTGCTATAGGAAATTTCATTACAACATTGTTGGCCAAGAAAAATAAATTATATTTGCAATGTTGGCCTAGATTAATAGCTAAATTTTAATGCAAACCCACAAAGGTCAGCCACAACATAGTGGAGGCCTAAATTAATATCTCCAACACAAAAATACTTTAATTAATTTTTCCTCAAACATTTGCAACACGCTATCATCATGTCGACCATGAACATGAAAAAATGAACATGCGCAAGAAAAGATCGTCAATCACGAGCTCACTGGATCAAGTGGACATACTACAAGATAGAGAATGACCAAGAGACATCTGAGAACACCAAGAAATAATAGAGAAGCATCCAAAACAACTGAGATAACCAGAATCACACAATCTTCATTCAAGAACATTGACAGAGACCAGCAAAACACTGTCAGACCATAACTCACATAGAACTTCACGCGGACCTCTAAAACTTCTAGTAGATGATCTAGACATACTCAACAATAAACCCTTTAATCCACATCAACTAATCTTTTACGTACAAAACAAAATTCCTTCATGACCTACACAGTTCCACTAGGAACCTGGAACACTTTTTCTCATAATTTAATTTCTCAATATCCTCGACATATACAACAATAGATACACCAAATGCTAATAGTGTTTACATCAATGAAAAACACATATCCAAAAAAAATCCAAAACATTCAATAATCTCCAACAATTAGAGCATATTTCATTTACTTCATAGCATTATTTTGGCCCTTAGGAAGTAGCTAGTTGGGTCGTTGGTCAGTTTTGCAAAGTTTTACCTTGTCTTTTCAGTTCTTTGGTCATACAGATTCCAACACACTTGAGAGGTGTCAACACATAATGTTGTTGTCCCAGGACCTTTCTTTCATCCTTAGGCAGAGAGCTTCTTGAGGCATAGTGTTGAACCTAAAAATTGGCTTACCTAGCCCCATTCTGTATTTCGGGTCTGTAGGGTGATTGAAGGACTTTATAGTCCTCATCATTCTCATCCCACATTTCCTAACACCCCATTAAGTTGAGGTAAGTTAGGTCAGCCTTCCGGTCTTGGCTCTCCATGACCTGGGGCCCTAAACGTGGTTGGTCCTCCTCTCTTACACTCACCTACATATTTTATTTCCAACTTACCAATAGTCAAATCTAGATAAATCAAAAGCTTAGGTCTAAGATATGAGGACTACAAAAGCATATTTTGGACCCCTATATAGAGACCCATTTTCCCTAAGGTGAATATTCCCTTCAACAATGTTCAAAATCCACTTTTGGTGCCAGGTACATACCACTCTACCCTTCTCAAATATGCCTATAACTTTTTGTTTCCGTTTATGCTATCATAATAATCTACATTTCAAGCATTAGGTCATACAATTGAGTTTGTTAATGCATTTAAATTTATCTCCCAAAATAGTCAATCAGTCATTTTTGTCATAAGAAAGCAATAGACCTTCCAAATAGGGTTAACTCACCTCAAGGTTGAAATTGAATCCTATCCTTGGAGATCTCTTTTCCTAATGAAATTAGGAAAATTATAAGTGTGTTAGATCATTCCATCACAATAAGCATAGTGAGTTCATTTTGGTTTCACACACACACACACATCCCTTTTTTCCTATATTTCATTTTGCTGAACCCAACATTCTTACACTATAAACTTTCTGATTTGGAAATCTTGTATACCCTAGATCTACATTTTGCATTGCATTAGTTTATTTTGCATCTCATTTAGGGTTTCAAAATTTCATTTTGCAGCATTTACAATTGCATTTTGCATCATCTAAATTCACAAAAATCCAAAAATGTTGCATAAGTCTTGCATACATCGTGCATGTTAGTTGTATTAAGAGTGTTTTTCAATCCTTTAGATCAAAATTTCATTTAAATTTGCATTCAAAAAGTTTTCATTTTGTTCACTTTTTGTCATTAGTTACATTTTCATTTAGACATCAAAATCTCAAAAAAATTGTCATAGTAATCACAGTTTGCAACTTGAAATAGAGAACTTAAGTATCCACTTAGAAAATCAAATTTTTTTAAAAACCCCTAAGCAAGGACCCATTTTCCCTAGGGTGAATCTATCTGTGCACAAGTGTCCTGATAGAATTTTGCATGCATTATTGTCTCTATTTTGACTTCCTATTTTTGTTGTTTAAACTGTACTTTCAAATTTTGAGAAACTATTATTGCATGTGCAAGAAAAGTATCATTTTGTTGGATTTGTTGCAAATTTGAAAAAAAAAATATTGCATTTCAATATTGAAAATCATCAAATCTATAGGACAATTATTGCATGTTTCCTTTTCAACCATTTGGTTTTCATAGAGTATCACATGGCTTGTATAATTCTATTTTCCCTACTCATGGAAAAAAAAATAAAACCTTTCATAAGCATGTTAGTTACCCTCCTAATATCTATGGGATTTGTAAGAATGTCATAACACAAGAGGATGCAAGCATAAACACTTGTGACAATCATAATTGTTCTTCTTTTGATACCTCCCCTATTTTTCACAAAGGTATCTTGGTATCAGAATATCCAATCATTGAGCATCACAAAAATCTTGTTTGTCCCTCTCCCCCTACCCCACCCACTTGGTAAGATATTATGGCACAAGAGGATGAGATCATTGACACATTTCTTAACATCTTGCCTAGTCTTCATTCATCTCCCAATATTTCTCCCATTTGTGAGAATGATTTGATAGAAGAAGATGCAAGAATTGATAATCATGACAATCCTAGTTGTTCTTTTCCCAACACCTCTCCTACTTATGAAGAAGGTGTCTTGGTGTTATAAGATTCAATCATTGAGAATCATGATAATCTTACTTGCTTCTCTCCTAAAACCTATCCTATTTGGGAAGATATTGTTGGACATAAAGATGACAAGAATTTTTTCTTAGATGAACATGCTAAGGTAACCTTAGATCATCCCTCATGTGAAATTCATCAACAAGAATTCACATCTATTGAGGTTATAAACACACAAGTATCCATTATGTCTTCCTTGATTATAGGACCTCTAAAAATTCCTTTCAGATCTCCCAAGAGTCCTCTAATCATTGGACCACCTAAGATTCATTTTTAACCTTCTAATATTCCTTTAGTTATTGGAACTCCTAAGCCACTTCTTATCATAAGACCACCTCAACACAAACCATTACCTCCAAGGTCTGTCTTAAATTTTGCAAGGAAACTAACTAGTAAAAAGCAACAACCAAGTAAGAATACCATTGCTCATACATATATCACAAGTAATAATAGGAAAATACAAACCATACCTATCATTACCATTACCTCAACCTATTTTTCCTAGTGCTCCTTGTTTGTCTTTGCAAAATGGAAAGAAATTTGATCTTGTTGAACAAATTAGAAACATTCTTGCTAAGATTTCTTTATGGGATCTTATTCAAGAATCACCTTTTTACCATGACATACTCCAAAAAAATTTACAAGTTGCTATCACTCCCAATGCACAAATAAAAGATGTAGAAGACCTAATTCAAGGTATGAAATTGGTCAACTTAGACATTACCTTTCATCAAGATGAGTTACCTCCATTAGAAGTGAAAAAAAAGTTACGTCTCAATGATACAGACTATAATTAACAAGTGTGACATAAGACATACTATCATTGATAATGGTTTGACACTCAATGTTTGTAGTGTAAACCTTCTAGATAATATTGGAGTATAAAAATATCCAAATTCAACCAGTTTCTTTATCTATCTATGGATTTGATAATGTGGGAAAACAATCGCTTGGTGTGATAACATTACCTATTAAAGATGGAAAGGTTACATTGCAAACTCCTATTCATGTTATGCCTCAGGAACTCTCATATAATATTTTCTTAGGTAGACTATGGATTCATGAAAAGAATGTGGTGCCTTCAATGTTACATTGTCTAATGAAGTACACTTACAACAAGGTTTACATAATAAAAGATGATCTACAATCAAAATATTGTTTGCAAATTGAAAAAGGAATGAAAAATCCTTTTACAACATTGACACCAACTACAAAAGTGGAATCGATACAAGAAGAAGAGAAGTGTTTTTAATCAATCAAAAAACTATTGGACGATGATTGGGGTTCAATAGATTTTACACCTACATTCATGGGAGAATACAAGATTGCACATAAATTAGGAAAAGAGAAATAAGATGACACAATATCAACACAAGATGAGTCATCAAAACTATGTGAGCCAACAAATTTTAGAAAATAAGAGGAAAACAAAAATTATACATCCACATATAATGAGTGTGATCATAAGAAACCACCAAATCCAAAATAAATGGAAAAATTTTATGGAAGAGGTTATCAGCTTTTGAAACAACTTGGCTATAATGGAAAAGAATGTGGGATAAGGGAACAAGGTATCCATGTCCCTATAGAGCCTACCCCACAAGAACAAACAAGAGGTCTTGTTTATTGTCCTTTGAAAGAAACAAAAGCATCAAAGAAACCTTTGATTAATATCAATGTCATCACACAAAACACTCTTAGGACAAATATACATCATGGTAATGATATTGCTCCATCTTCAAACACATGTCTTAGTGATGATTGGGGTTCATTAGAGTTTACACCCTCCTTTAAGGGAGAGTACAAAATCTCACAATCTAAATCTAGAGTCTTTTGTATGTATGACACCTTTTAGTAAACATGAAGTATATTCTTCACAAAAGAAAAGAATATCCCCTACTATTGATCAAGAGACTATCTTGTCAAGGCTTCTAAAAGCCCACTTGATTACTCTTCCTCCAAGAACATGAAATAAATTTTACAAAAAAATCTCATTTTGTGCATATCATCAAGTGCATGGTCATTCTACCAATGAATGCCAGGCCTTGAGTAATAAAATTCAACATCTTAAGGATTGTGGTTCTCTTCCTTATGTTGATGCACTTAATTCCTCTTATCAATATTGATTTTCATCCTATCATGTTACTCATCACTATGTGACATTGGTAGCTTTATGTGTCTTGCTTGTTTCCATTCATGGTGGTACAATCTTAGGTGCAACCATATTTCTCATGGAAGCAACATGATAGTACTTGGTGGTTGTCTTTGTCTCTATGCTTAGTAAGAAAGGATAACTAGTTTTTGGGAGGTGTGCATTATTTTCAAGGACCCCCCTTCCTCTCTTTCTACTTAAAATATCAACATATAAAGTATGTTAAAATTTTAAGTAGGAGGCATATAAGTTCCTTGCTCATTGTTCACATGTTCCCTTCTTAGTGATGATATCATACATCTCCTAGGAAGTGTGACCTTTACATTGGCATTATTTCATTGACATTTTTGATTGAAGCCTATGATGGAACACAATGGATTCTAAGCTTGAGAGATGCACTTCTCATGCCCTAATGACTTGTTTCCTAGTGTTACCATTTTCAATCTTCATTAGCATCTTGATCATGTTGTGGAACTTTATCAAAGTTATTAGGGAGTATAACTTTTGGTATGGTTGATGTATGGAATCCTGTAGACTTGGTGTGATTTTTACATCTGCCACCTGTTGTTATGAGTTCACACCTTATAGACCTAGTCTATGTTTCTCATTTTGTTTTGAACAATATTTTTAGGCTTGATCCATATTTTTTAGACAAATAGTTGAAGCTTGATCCATTCTTTTTCCTCCTTTGCATTAATTTTGACATTTTATGTTTGTGTATCTTGTCTTGCTACTTCATATCATAGATATGTGTGTGTCCTTTTTTGCTTATGTTGGTTTGGCATGGGATCTTGATCTTGAGGGCTTGGACACCCCCTCAATCCTTTGTCATCCCATCTCATCGATATTTGTACACATGGACCCCTCTTGACATATATTTGTGATGAGGGCTACACTGCCCAAAACCCACATAAATCACAACAACAAATACCAACAGAGAAGATGTGAGATAGAAAAATTACTCACTTTCAATTATTTTCAAAAGAATGATATTACAGATTTAAAGCTTACATACTACAGCCTCATGGGCTCTATTGATTACAATAAAATCAACTCAAAAAATAAAAATCTACTATTCAGAGCCACAATCTACACCATCAGGGCCACCTTCTACAATCCCCACTTAACCCTTTTTATTTTCCCCAATAACCGCCCTAGAATTTTCTAGAAAGTACAAATTTCCCCTTTTAGTTTTGGCGCCAAAAGTCCTGCCATTTGATTTTTGGCCTAGGAAGCAATTTTTAAGAAATTCACTTTTTAAAGGACCAACTTCGTGGGGCCATAACTTTTGATCTAGCTATCTGATTTGCTATTATTGCATATCGTTGGAAAGCTCTCAATGAGCTCTACAAAACATGAACTCACCATAGGTTATTTTGGCCACCTTTTGAGTTGTTTCGGGGCCTCTAAAGTTTTATATATGAATTTGAAGCTACATTGGAGAAATTTCTTGGGACATAAACTTTAATTTCTCCCAAACCATGTAGGGTATTGAGGTGATTCTTTTGCAACTGGAAATTTTTTGTAGCTCTACTCCTTGGGGTAAATTTTCACGTCTATACAAGCCTGTTTAGGTTGACTTGCTAAAAATAGTAAGTGCTCATGTTTCACTATTTTTTATGCCTAGCAGTCTTATATCCCCTAAGTGCCATCAAGGGACTCAAAACAACTAAAGAAAATAAAGAAAACATTTTTTTTGGGTGATGCAAGATTGCCCTACACCGCTGGATGCTCCTGCATTAGACACCCAGGGTAATTTGAAAAGTGACTCTATCACTTCTCAGGAGTTAGATGGAAACCAAGATGGTTAACCTTGGCCTCAAATAACCATGATGAATCTTCAGCAAGCCTTCCTCTCCATTTCACCAAGTACTCTACATATTGCTTGTTTCTTGTGATTCTACCCACATGGCTATCTAGGATTTCATCTATCTCTTCCTCTGGTGCTAGTATTTTCAATAGTTCATTTATCAGACTCTCGTCTATATCACCTTCATGATACTCTATCAAATCAACAATGTTGAACATAGGAGAAATTCTTATTCCACTAGGAAACTCTATCTCATAAGCATTTCCTGAATCATGCTTCTTCAGGATCTTGCATGGTCCAAACTTCTTCATCTTTAACTTGTTGTATGTACCAATTGGAAACCTTTCCTTTCGCAAATGAACCATGAATTGATCTCCTACTTGAAACTCCTTATACCTCCTTTTTTGATCTACTTGATCCGTATAGTGTGAGTTCATCTTATTGATATGTTTCTTCACCTCTTCATGCAAATTCTTTAGGTGCTCAGCAAAATCTTCAGCCTCAGCACTACCCTTCTCCCCTTTAACCATCTTTCTTAGTTCAGAAGTAGTTATTGGACTACTCCCATATACAATATGGAATGGTGATTTACTAGTGCACCTATTGACATAATTGTTGTAAGAATTTTTTTGCCTGTGGTATAATCAAATCCCATCCCTTGGGCTTATCTCCAACTAAGTATCTTATAAGGTTTCCCAAAATCCTATTCACCACCTCTATTTTTCCATTAGTCTTTGGATGGTGTACAGAACTAAAATTCAAATCTATCTTCAACTTCTTCCATAATGTCCTCCATAAATAACCAACAAATTTGGTATCTCTGTCTGAAACTATTCTCTTTGGTAGACCATGTATTTTCACCACCTCTTTGAAAAACAACTTTGCAACATGAACAACACCACTAGTCTTATGACACAAAATGAAATGTGCCATCTTTGAAAATATATCCACCACTACAAATATGGAATCATGCCCTCTTTGTGTCCTTGGAAATCCAAGAACAAAATCCATGCTAATATCCTCCCATGGCTTATCAGGTATAGGTAATGGCTAATACAATCCGATATTCTGACTTGTTCCTTTCACCATCTAACATAATCTACAACTTTGTACAAATTTCTTCACATCTTGTTGTAATTATGACCAATAATAATTCTCACTAACAAGAGCAATGTTCTTTTCTTGGCCAAAAAATGTCTAGCCAATCCTCCACTATACTTTTCCTTGATTAGATTCTCTCATAGAGCTCCTTGGAATACACAATTGGCTTCCTCTAAACAACATCCCATATTGGATTAATAAATCCAACCATCTCATCCTATCCAATGTAACAGGTTCCAAACAAGCCTTCCAAGCTTCTACAAAGTCTAGCTCTTTTGGATACAAACTCTTGAGTTCATTGAACCCAACAACCTCTATATTCATCTCTATCAACAAATTTTACCTTCTACTTAAGGTATCTACAACTCTGTTTGACCTTCCACTCCTATGCCTTAAAACAAAAGTATAACTCTGCAAAACTTCAACCCATTTCAAGTGCCTTTGATTCAACTTTCCTTGACAATTGAGATGTTACAAAGCTTGGTGATCAGTATATAAAACAAATTCTTTTGGCAACAAATAGTGACTACATTTCTTCAAATCTTGAACAATAGCATAAAAATCTTGATTATAGACAAAATATTTCTTCTTGGCATCATTCAACTTCTCACTAAAATAGGCAACAGGCTTACCTTCTTGACTCAAAACAACTCCTATGGCAGTGCCACTAGCATCACAATCTACCTGAAATACCTTATTGAAATCTGGAAGTTCCAGAATAGGTTGCTCTATAACTTTCTTCTTCAACATATCAAAACTTTTGGTTGCTCCTATGGTCCACTTAAACTCTGTTCTATCCCCTCTCATCACTTTAGTTAGAGGTGCACAAATACTACTGAAATTCTTAAAAAAATATATGTAAAAACTTGCTAGACCATGAAATGATCTTACCTCTGTAACACTCCTCGGGGTAGGCCATTCAATGATAGCTCTCACCTTCTCTAGATCCATTTTAAGACCCTCTACTAAGACAACAAATCCTAGATACACCAACTCCCTTTTCACAAACTACATTTCTTCAAATTAATCAACAACTTCTCCTCCCTTAGCTTCTCAAAAACTCTTTGTATATGCATCAAGTGCTCCTCCAATGTCTTACTAAAAATCAAAATATCATCCAAATAAACAATAACAAATTTTCCTAAAAATTATTTCAATACCTCATTCATAAGCCGCATAAATGTGCTCGGTGCATTGGTTAACCCAAAAGGCATGACTAACCACTCGTACAAGCCCTCCTTGGTTATGAAGGTTGTCTTCCATTCATTGCCTTCTCTAATCCAAATCTAGTGATATCCACTCTTCAAATCTATCTTCGTGAAGTACTCAACTCCACTCAAACAATTAATATTGTCATCTATTCTTGGCAAGGGAAATCTATACTTGATGGTGATCTTATTGATGGCTCTAGAGTCTGTACATAGCCGCCATTCCCCATCCTTCTTTGGTGCTAGTACTACAGGTATTGCACATGGACTCAAACTCTCCCTAATGAATCCTTTTTGCAACAACTCTTGCACTTGTCTATTCAACTCTTCACTCTCTGCTGGATTCATATGATGAGCTTCCTTATTTGGAAAACTAGCTCTAGGAATCAAGTCCATCTAATGACTAATATTTCTTACTAGAGGCAAATCTTCGTGTACATTATAAAAAACAATAGCTTGAAATTCATTCAACAAATATTAAACCTCTACAGGTACCTCAGTAGTATCTTCTTTATCAGCTCTAGGGATCAATGCAAAACACATATGCTCATGCTTCATACCTTCTAGGAACTTTCTTTCATCAACCAAACAAATTCTTGCATTATTGCATACCTTTTCTTCTGCCTCTTTCAAGGGCTTCAACTTATGATGAACCCCATCCTTTGTCAAAGAACAGGTGTTGGCATGTCCATCATGTACTACTCACCGATCAAACTACCACGGTCTACTTAACAACACATGACAAACATCCATTGGCATAATATCACACAATACCTCATCATGGTAATTTATAATCTTAAAATTTACCAGAAATTGTTCATTTACCAAGGCTTTATTGTCCTTCTACAACCAAGCAATCTGGTATGGGTTCAAATTCCTTCTTCTCTCCAACCGCAACTTACTAACCATTTCTTCTGAAACTAGGTTATCAGTACTACCTCCATCAATAATCATTGAAAATTTTACCTTCACACTTACATCTGGTGCAAAAAAAATTCTTCCTTTGAGTTGGTTCCTTCTCTTCATTTAGCAAGGCTCTTCTGGTAACAAGAACCTCCCCTCTTTCTGCATCCTCAAAATGTGAAGACTCAACATCTTCATCTACATGTGCAACTCATGCATTACCCTCAGGTCTTCTATTTGTCCTTCCTTGATGTTGAGGAAACTCATAGGTTCTATGTCCTTCTCCACACCAGAAATAGGTTCCATGAAAACATCCTCTTCCATGTCCTCATCTAGATCTTCCCCTTCCTCTTTGGTCTCCATTATTCTGATCACAAGGATGGTAGGTGTTATCTCCTTTCTGGTTCTGGATGCTACTGGAGCCTTCACCCTTCTTTTGATCTTCATTTTGACCTCCATATGATTGTCCATAGGTCTTTCCTCCATAACCTCCACCTTGTTGCTTGTTCTCAAACCTATTGTTCAGTCATTCTTCAACCTTTAGAGAAAATTGATAAGCGTCTTCAATGGTGGTCATTCTTACCAATGCCAATTCTTCATGTATGCTTGGCTTCAACCTGTTAATATAATGAGCAACTTTCTCCTTATTTGCATCAGAATGTCCTATCCGAATCAGGACCTTGTGAAATTCCTCTATGTATTCTTTCACTGTCCTTGCCCCTTGCCTCAAGCTTTGCATCTTCTTGAGCAGCTCCAATTAATAATCGACTAGAATAAATTGTTTCTACAATTTTGACACCTTTCTATCCCATCTATAAATTTTATCTTTCCCTTGTCTTCCTCTTTCTAACTTGACCTCTTTCCATAATATACTAGTGTGACCTTTCAATTTTGTCTTTGAAAAGCTCACTCTATGAGGATGTTCAATCTCCTCAAGCTCAAAAAATTCCTCCATATCATTGATCCAATCAATCAATTCTTCAAGATTCATATTTCCACTAAAAGTTGAAACCTCCATTTTAGGTCTCTTCCCAATGCTTGAGATCGCTCGCAACAATCTTGTTTCTCCAGGATCCATTGGATCCTACTCTTCCTCTTACATTTATTATTTTGTTTCATCTTCAATGTATTCTCTGTCTCATTGCACATCTCTTCTTCGAACCTCTTGTTGCAAGGTTTCTAATTTCCTTCTAAGAGCTCTAATTTCATCTCTTGGTGGATCTCTTCCTCCACAACCTCGGCCTCTACCTTTTCCATATTGGGAAATTCTAGGAGACATCTTGAACTCAACCCACACTCATAGGTCTTGTTGCAACTGACTCACGTTTGGCGCTCTGTTACAAGCTCAAGAACTCCTACTCTGATACCACTTGATGAGGGTTACATTGCCCAAAACCCACATAAATCACAACAATAGATACCAACACAGAAGATGTGAGACAAAAAATTACTTACTTTCAATTATTTTCAGAAAATGAAATTATAGATTCAAAGCTTACATGCTATAGCCTCTTGGGCTTGATTCATTACAATAAAATCGACTCAGAAAAGAAAAATCTACTATTCAGAGCCACAATCTACACCATCAGGGCCACCTTCTACAACCCCCACTTAACCCTTTTTATTTTCCCCAATAATCGCCCTAGAATGTTCTAGAAAGTACAAATTTCCCCTTTTTATTTTGGTGCCAAAAGTCCTACCATTTGATTTCTGGCCTAGGAAGAAATTTTTAAGAAATTCACTTTTTAGAGGACCAACTTCGTGGGGCCATAACTTTTGATCTGGGTGTCTGATTTGCTATTATTGCATATCATTGGAAAGCTCTCGACGATCTCTACAACATGTGAATCCACCATAGGTTGGTTCAACCACCTTTTGAGTTGTTTAAGTGCCTCTAAAGTTTTATATCTGAATTTGAAGCTACATTGGAGAAATTTCCTAGGACAAAAACTTTAATTTCTCCCAAACTGTGTAGGGTATTGAGGTGATTCTTTCGTGACTGAATTTTTTTTCAACTCTACTCCTTGGGGTAAATTTTCACATCCATACAAGCCCGTTTAGGCCGACTTACTAAAAATAGTAAGTGCTCATTTTTCACTATTTTTGATACCTAACAGTCTTATATCCCCTAAGTGCCATTAAGGGACTCAAAAAAACTAAAGAAAATAAAGAAAACATTTTTTTTGGGTGATGCAAGATTTCCCTACACCATTGGATGCTCCTACATCAATTTGTTTACTTTACTATGAGTTTGAGCAGGGGATCATACTCTCACTAAAGTGGGGGCTAAATGTGGTGTAGATTGTACACCTTTACAATTGCACAATATGTTTGGGTCCCTTAATTAATTGGACTTAATTAGGCTCCCAATTGACCAAATTATGCATTCCAAAGCCTTATTATTCCCATTTTTTGAAAGGGGAATCTATATTCAACAATTACCATCATTAATTAAAACATCTTGGATTATGTGCGTCTTGGACTTTGGGTCCTCCTTAAGTGCCAAGACCCATTTTTAAATATGTTTTTGGATTTTGGAATCTATTTTTTAGGAAATTAGATAAACACCTATAAATACGTAGCTATTTTATCAATTCAAGACATCTAGCATTAAGGAAACATTCACGAGAGCCAAAAATTATTGTCAAGAGCATTAAAGAGTAGATTTATTAGTCATATACAACAAAAATTAAGATCATATTATCATGTCAAAATTTATGCATCTTCATGTCATGGTTTGAAGCTAACATTGTGATGTAGGTGTCAAGCATCCAATCAAACCAATTTATGCAAGATCCAATCCTTATAGAGATGTGTTAGACTTCAATCCTCTAAGGCCATCCATTGATGGTTTGGTGAGTTGTGACATGGCATTGTTCATTCATTAAATTCCTTTCATTTATCATTATTTTTTATCAAGTTTTAATTACCAAACCAAGGTTTGACCAAGGAAAACCCCTATTCACCCAAAAACAAACATTTTCCTTCTCTCTTTGTATATATAGATTTATAGGTGAAGAAGGAATGAAAATTAATCAAAAGAGCAATTTTGTAAAGTTGTCAACATTGTTGTTAAGCTACAAAAACTCGCCTATAGATTTTATTTCCAAATTTTTGATAGTCAACCCTAGAGAAATCATAAGCTTATATCCAAGACCCGAGGACTATAAATATAGAATTTGGACCCCTGTATAGAGACCTATTCACCCTAGGCTGAATCTATCCTTCAACAATGTTCAAAACCCACTTTTGGTGCCAGGTACATACCACTTTTCCTTAGATTTTCTTGTAACTTGTTTTTTTTTTTCTATCATAATAATATGCATTTCAAGCATTAAGTCATACAATTGAGTTTGTTAATGCATTTAAATTTATCTCCCAAAATAGTCAATTAGTCATTTTTGTCATAATAAAATAGTAGACCTTCCTAATAAGATTGACCCACCTCAAGGTTGAAAGTCAATCCTATCCTTGTGAGATCTCTTTTTCTAATGAAATTAGGAAAAGTTTAAGTGTGTTAGATCATTCCATCACATATGATAATAGCGAGTTCATTTTGGTTTCACACACACACCTTTTTCCTATATTGGGATGCTATAGACCCTACCATTCCCTTGCCCAAATGACCTGATAAATAAAAATTGTTAATGTTGAGCTCTAAATGTACTTCAATGTATAACTATTGTGCAAAATATAATGGAATTTGGTCATTATTTGGATAACAATTGTGTGCTACAAGAAATCATGGATAAATTAAAGGGGCCATCCTAGGATCTATGCACCTAGTCACCTGATATTTGCTCATCCAAGATCTTGTGGAATACTAGGAAAAAAATTAAGTTTTTATAGTTTCCTTTAGCACTCTAAGTTGGACTGTACTCAAAGGAACATCACTTGAAACCTCATCACTCATCTGAGCAAGGACTACTGCTAAAGTTCCCCTAGAATATGCATGCATACCTCTTCATGATTGTCTAATCATAACTAAACTCTCTAAAACCTCCTCACAATTACTTTTGTAGACCCTCATGGTCAAAGGGTCAGCTAAAATCAATCTCAATATTTGACTCTTTGTATCTTTACACACCCAAAGCAAATCCATATCGATGCACTTCATAAAAATTAATTAATTTCTAATTTTAATTCAATCACATGTACATAGGTATGGATATGTGTGTGTGTGTGTGTGTGTGTGTGTGTGTGTGTGTGTGTGTGTGTGTGTGTGTGTGTGTGTGTGTGTGTGTGTGTGCATGCACGTGTGTGTGTGTAAGCATAACACATAAATGATTGAACATAAATGAGCATGATAATTTAGGATCTTTCATTTAATCATGAATATGTATTAAATACACAAGTAACTAGATTGATCCAAAGTGAGTATGAATGTTAATACATTGTTGAATCAAACACATCTAGTTTCACATAATGTTTAGAAGATCTAGAGCAAAAAATACCACATAACCAAGTGAAGAAATCATACATACATCCATCTAGGTGATATATTTTCTAATTAGCTATTTTAATAAGCACATAATGGAGTTCATCTAGAAAGTAAGAGGTTAATCATAAGCTATTTGTGCATAGTGGGCCATCAACTTAGAAGGAACAATTTCTAGGAACAAATTAGTAGAGAAAATGTTCAACATTTAACAAATTATATTATTTATTGGAAATAGTTTTTGGGAACTATGGTAAATAAAATACCCTTGTCATTACTATATATATTTTCTAGAGGAACTTGACCAGTAACTTGCAAGTAGGAGACCTAGAAGCTCTACCTAGATAAGATTTTTGAGTGATTATTTCTTATAAAATTTAAATTATTTGGTACAGTGAATTTAGATAACACTAGAAGAGAAATCCTCGTAAATTAATAATTGGACTAATTCATGAGCCTTATTTTATTCTCTATTTGCAAAAAATGATCGTAGATCAATGTGGGGAAAATTTATTATCTACATTAGACATTGGATAGATTCATTAAGATTCTCTATAGAGGATCATCCTTTTGATCTTAGTACTTCTAGAATTTAATGTTACTCTTCATATGATGCTAGACCATCCTATCCAATGATTAATTTTGCATCACCCAAGTACTAGATCAAAGGGGTCTAAGAGTATTTTAGTTGAACAAACCTATGCAAATTTTCAAGGAAATGGCATACTCAAGGATGAGTTATGAGGGGTTAAGAGAATATTCTAGATAACTTAAACTACAAAAAATATATAACAAGTTGTATCTTTAATACAAGCCTATTTCACATTTTCTAGTAGTGTGTTGCATCTTGAATAGTAGCCTATGATAACTTTGGCAACAAATAACTTTAACAATAATTATAGATTTAGTAATATTTGGAAATTTTCATTAGCAAGGTAGAAATGATAGCTTGTACAATGTGTACAATGCACTTGGTTGATAGGTTGATCTAGGTGAGACCTACATCTATGTTGACATGTGTACAATGTACTTGGTTACATATTGATTATGTCAAATCCTTATGGTTTCAAATAACACATGTGGCACAATAATTATAATTTGTGAGATATCTATGGTGACATGTATTAAAATTTTATGGATCCATTTCCCATGGTGCATATCCTATCAAGTGCTATTTTATGTATGTTGTTTATGAATTAATACAAAAAAGCACACTTATATCATACATTCCCTTTCTTGGGGTGCTGATATTTATTATGTTTATGATGTATTAGTGAAGATATGTGAATCCAATGAACTAATAAATTTAGGAGATCACTATCAACAACAATATTTAAAAGTAAAAGAATGGGTGAATGCAAAGGAACCATCATAAATTTAGGTGATCCAAATTGAGCCTAGGAGATACACAAAGAATAATATATAAATTATAAATAAATGATGAGAATCACTCAAATAATTCCATTTAGATTGTAACTTATGAACTAATACAAAATAGTACACTTATATCATATTCCCTTTCTTGGGGTGATGATATTTATTGTGTTTATGATGTATTTGTGAAGATATATGGATCCAATGAACTAATTTGTTTGAGGCTACACTTCAATTTGTGAGGATGAAAAGGAACCTATAAAACCAAAATAAAAATGATATGTGGTGCAATGAAGGGGCCATTAGAAGAAATTAATATAGGGTTGTGAACAATTCATCATTACCACAAGTAAAAATGAGTTATGGAGTGGAACTAAAAAAGTAAAATGAGATTGTGAAGGGGCCAATATAATAGAATCAATATTAGGGTGTGAAGAAGTCATCAAAATAAACATAGACCAATTAATGATATAAAGGATCCATTATGATCAAATGTTATAATTTTTTTAGGGATATAAAGGATGCACCAAAATAATAATTAGTTATAATATATATCCCCAATTTATTGTATGTGAAAAATGTAATGAATTGGAGGGGAATATATTTAAAGATATGATGATGTAAATCACAATAACCATATAAAAATCATCCTAGATATCATCATGTGTTCAAATCATAATATAATATAATAAATAAATAATAATAAAAGAACATTTGATAAGAGACAACAACTTGTGCTTGTCATGAACTCATGTTCAAGTTAGCACCTTGTTACTTAAATAGTTCTTGCAATAAATTATTGGTAAAAGTAGGATCATGATCATTGACAATAGAGTAGGGAAGCCTATGGATTTTGAATCTATGGAATAGATAAAAAGTGTTGAGAAACAAAAAATATAATATAAGGACCATAAGATAATGCATATTAATAAGCACATTTGGTTAAGTAATCAACAACAACCAACATTACCTAGATCTATCTCTTGGCATTGGAAGCCCTAGAATAAAATCTATAAAATATCATTCCAAGCCTTATCTAGAATAAGAAGTGGTGAAAAAATTATTAGAGATTTAATATTTCCCCCTTTATCCCTTTGACAAACATCACATTTAGCTACAAATTTCTTGAAATTATATTGGTTAAGGCCATCCCAAAAGAAATATGTCTTCACTCATTATAGGTCTTAAAAATGAATGAGTGACTTGTAGTAGTGGAGGAGTGAAATTACAAGAATAAAGGAGGATTGAATTAAGAGTTGGGAATTAAAAAATTTAGTCCTAATAGGTGAAGACTTATTCTATATAATTGATCCTTGGAACAAATTGAAGATCGTATTATAACTATCAAATGATACCTTGAAAGTTATTAGTTTACTAGGCATTCCTATCAAATGTAATCCATCCAATTTCGTATCAATTTGGAAAGAGAAAATATGGAGCTAACCTCTCTATCTTGATGTGAGAGTGCATATTCTTATCCTTGTAGATAATCTCATACTCATATCCCTAAATTTTAGTCACCCATTTTTGTTAAATTCTTATGAGGACACCAAATTTGCTACTTGTCCTAAACTCTATAGTATAACAACATATAACAACATGCATAAACCTAATATACTCCTAAAAAAAAAAAATTCCTATCACTAGGTGTAATTGTAGGAAATCCTTTCTTCACCCATTTTCTTGCTTGTACAGAGGTGGTTGAATATAATTATTTTGTATGTGTTGCACCTAAAAACTTTCCTTTAGTACTCATGAAGAAGAATCATTATTAGCATGAAATACATGTTTTTGAAACATATTTCCATTATTTTTATTAAGTGGAGGAAGAGGAAAAATATGTCGAGTATGATCATGTGCCATATTACCTTTATCTTTATCTTTTCTCTTCTCTTCTATTTTTTTTATACACACAATAAAATATGATTTTCTCTTTTCATATAGTTATTTCATGTGGGTGTATAAGTAAGTATCCAAAGTACAATGATTCAATCATAAAAGAGGTACATATGATTTCATGCAACCTTTATAATTCCTTCATTTTGAACATATTTGATGTATTTATGCACAACAAAAGGAACATCCCTCAAAATTTAAAGTATGTTTTACCAAAAAAAAAAAGATAATCTAGCTACAAAAATAATTTCTTTGGAATAATTTTATACCTTGAATCCTTCAAACTAATTTGTATCCAAAACATATTTTACCAAACCTCTAAGATTCATATATATTGTTTTTGTAAGGAAGCTAAGGTAGTAGAACAAATCCCTACACTACACTTGAGAGGAGAATAATGTAAAACTTGAATAGATCTTTAACATTTATAGAAAATACAATAGAAATAAACATAAATATCATGCATACCAAAACATAGTGATTTACATTGGAAAAATCCTTTCAAGAGAAAAACCTCACACTCCAAAATCCACCCAATATATAATTCAGAAATAACAAAGATCACAATATACTTGCAGAGCAAGCTTCTCACAGGAGTATCACCAACCAGAGATCCAGAGGCAACACAACTACTATCAGAATCTCATAATACATCACAATACACAACTATATTACAATTCCCTCATAAAATAGGGTTTCCTTCTAGGGCAAGTCAAGCTAATAAAATATCGACCGTTAGATATGAGACATAATGATGAACGGTCCAAAATTAGAATAATAAAATATAAGTAAAATTTTCCTTTTGGGGGCACTGCCCCTACACCCCAGCTGAAGGGATGATCCCCTCAAATACCTCATGCGGGGAGACCCCCTTGCATCCCCTCGTCGTTGTCAAACGAATATTACCTAATGTATCAACAGTAACTTATGTAATTGCAAGGTTGAGACACATTTTCTTAACAAATTCTTTCCCTTACATCTTTTGTTCTTAACCTCATCTCTAGTTTGAAGGTAATTTTTTTTCAAAATTCTCATAATTGCATTCATGGTAACTTGAAATGATTTAACATCTTATAAGCTCTAAAGAAAGGAGAATAATGAAATATGTTGAGCATGATTTTTATGTTTGGAAAGGTGTATCCTAATGTTTCAAGGTAATGGTAGAACCGTTTGAGCTACAAGTAAGTTGGAATATTGTGTGTCCCATTCAACTTCCTAAGGTGTTAGGGCTCTTAGGTGTCTAGGGATTAAAAGAACCATTAGATTAAGAATGATAGCAATGGTCACTACAATAAGAAATGAGGATGCAATCCATGCCAAAATCTACACAATGCAGTAAACCTTAAATCTCTAATTAATAGTTAAGCCTAAATTATAGTGCACAATACACCCTAAATTACAATGCATAAAAGTCTTGGTAAGGGGTGCTTACCTTTAATATGCACAATCTTCAACCTTCACTTGAAGTAGGGTGTTGTTTCTCTCATAGTCTTCACCTCAATTGTTGTGTAGAGCTCCTAATGATTGCTCAAATTGGTTCTGCCAAATGAACTAACAAACAACAGTTGTTAGTTCATATAATTTCAAAAAAAAAATCAAATAATACATTTGATCAAAGGTATCTCCAATTGAAGGCATTATTTTATTATTATTTTAAAATCAATGAGAACCTTCGATCGAAGGTGTTTTCCGAAGACCTTCAAGTGAAGGACCATCATTTGAAGAAATATCTCCAAATGAAGGTGTTCTATTAAATATCCCCCCCCTCCCTCCAAAAACTTGATTGTCCCAAAAGTGGGACTCAATATTATGTTTTAATCCATTCATTTTGACTAAAATATTCATTTTCGCAATCTTGCATCCATAATCGTAGCATGATATTTTTTCCATCTCTCTTGTGGAAGCTATTTTTTCTTGTAGGTGATCCTAGGTTGTTGAGGAGTTCACTATAAACTACTACAAAAGAGATGGGTTTATGCATTTAATAAATTTTCAAAATCTAAAAAATTCCAAAAATATACAAAATTTACATGCAAGAGTTAAGGAGGGAGATCTCATGTAGATATTTTGAGTCCTTTTGACCAAGTTGACCTTTTCTTTAGGTTTTGGTTATGCTTTTTCTCCTCTTGAGGAGAACAACTAGAGGAATGCCAACTCAGGGAGAAAATTGGAGGAGCCACAAAAGTAGTGATTTCCAACTCACATAAGACAATGCACATGGAAAGAGAAAGAAAGGTCAGGTTAGTTGTTTCTCCTCCATAAAACCCTCACATTCTTGTGAAGAAGATCCATATTCACCATTTGGAATTTTTTTTTTTCTATCCACCTTCTTATTTGTATGTTTATTGAGATTTTCATGCCAATTCCTATGTACATTCATGAAGAGGATGATTAATGTCTTATAGTGGTTATCTGAGTTACCCAATGTTCAATATGGATGTCCTCATTAAGTCCTTTGGATATTTCATATACCTTATTTTATATTTATTTTTTGTTTTCTCCTTATCTTTTAATTAAAGTTTTGAATAAATTGACCTAACTCATGCTACTAGGAAGAAGTGAGATTTCATCAACCAAAATTAGGCAAGGTGAGTAAGGAATTAGAAACAACCAAATGGGTACAAGTGGTTTCTAAGACTTCCCCTTATTGATGAGAATTCTTGAGACATTCCTATTAGTTTCTATAAGGTTGTGTAGACTTGAAATACTTGATTTACATTGAACTAAACTTAATCAAAACTAAGACTAGGATTAGTTTGAAGCTTTAAGTGGATTTATTTAAACTTTCTAGAATGTAAGGGATAAATGATGAAAATAGTTTTAAAAATATATGATTTAGTAAAAGTGACCTATATTCACAACTCAAGACCCCTATTTAGATTAAAATTAGAAAATACTAAACCATTGGAAAATTGTAGGATGCAATGAATAGAATTCAATGATTGTTTTTATTTTTGAATATATGTATGTGCATATGCATATGTATATGAATTTATTTTTAAATGTAATATTTCTTGAGATGAAAAGCATTTATGGTTTTTCCAAAAATAATTACCTCCCATCATACACAAAAGGTAGGTTACATTTACAACATCTTCCTTTACTAAGTATGGATCTTTCTAGTACTCATGAATATTTTTGTCTATTATTCTTTACACCTATGTTTCTAATCACTAGATATCCTCTTTAAAGAAATTAGGATGAAGTCTCCCCAATTTCACCTAAAATTACATTGGGAATTTTGTGCTTGATAGCATATGATAGCATGGAAAATATTTGATGAAGAGATTCATTCCAATAGGAATATTATTTATTGATCAAAAAATTATTCAATAAGTTGAACTTGTGTTTAAGATACATTCAAGCATCAACACAATCCTCGATGGATTTAAGATTTGATGTAGCTAATAGGGAGTTCAAGATTCTAAAACATAGAAAACTAGGGAAGGCTTGACAATGGGGTGATTGAATATGTGTGCACCTATCCTTCTAATTTCATTAGGAAAATATATCCCCAAAGGTAAGATTGAATTTCAACCCTTAGGTGAGTCAACTTGAATGGAGATCTTATTGTTTTACTTATGACTAGATGGGGTAAAATCTACCTAAACAACACTTTGAGGAGAAAAAATAAAAATAGTAAATGAACTCAATTATGCAATGTGAAACTTGAATCATCAATTTAAAGCATAAAACAATAAAAAATAATAGACGTCTGGAAAATATGAGAAGGTTAAGTTGATGTGTATCAGTCACCAAAAGTTGTTGCTGAGTGTCCTAGGAAAAATTCAGCCTAGGGAGAATGGGTCTTGCTATAGGGATCCAAAATCTGATTTCACAGTCCTCTGCTCCTAGATCTACACTCTTGATTGCTTCAAATATCACTGTCAGAAAGTCAAAATTAAATTCTACAAGATTTTGTGGCTTGAAAACTTTGGAAACTTTGCAAAATTTCACTTTTGAACAATCTTAAATCCTTCTTCACTTGCAAATATGCACATACAAACAAAGGGAAAATTTGTTTGTTTTTGGGTGAACAGGGGTTTGCCTTGGTCAAACCTTGTTTTAGTAATTAAACCTTGAAATAAAATGAAACATGAATGGAAGGAATGATGAATGAAAAATATCTTGTTACAACTCACCAAAACCTTGAATGGCTTCCCTTAGAGGACTGAAGTCGAACACATCTCTCCAAGGTCTTGATCTTTCATGAAATGGATTGATTGGATGTTGATCTTGATGCTTGAATTTTGACTTGAATGCTTGAAACCTTACATCACAATGTTAGCTCCAAAAACATGCAAAGATGCAAATAACTTTGAAATGATGCTTTAGATCTTGAATTTTGTTGTAGAAGACTGATAAATCTACTCTTGAATTCTCTTGACAATATTTTTTTCTCTTGTGAAGTCTATCAATTCAAATCTAGTTTCAAACGATAAAAATACCTTGTGTTTATAGTTAATTTTCTTTTTTTCCTAAAAATTAAAATTCAAAAGCCAACAATTACAATTTGAATCTAAATCATAAAAATAGAGCAAAAAAATTATTAAAAATTGAGATCCTAATCAACTTAAGGAGGACCCATTCATCCTTGGGCGAATGGGTCCTAGGACCTAAATCCAAGACACTCAATTTCCAAGGAAATTTAATTAATGTTTGCAATTGTTTAATACAAGTTTCCCTTTCAGAAAATGGGATTAATTAGGATTTTAAATGCATAATTGCTCCAATTAGAGGCTTAATTAATTCTAATTAAATTAAGGAACCCAAGCATAGATGGAAAATGTAAAGGTGTACATTTTTCTACATTACATTTAGCCCCCACTTTAGTGAGAGGATGAGCCCTACACTAAAACTCACACTAAAGTAGACAAATAAGCATCAAGAGGGGTCCAAGTGTACAAATGTTAGTGAGATAGGATGACAAAGATCAAGGAGGTTGTGCAAAACCCCAGGATCAAGATCCCATGGTAAACCAACATAAGCACAAAGGAACACACATTTACGAATGATATACATCAGCAAGACAAGATACACAAGCACATAATTACAAAATTGAAAAGAGAAAAGGGATGGATCAATCCTCAACTATTTGTCCAATACCTATGGATCAATCCTTAGTTGTTTGTCCAAAAAATCATTCACAAGTTGAAACCTGTTGTCCATTATGCAAACAAAATATACTCACATGGGCTAGTGAATCCGTTGTCCACTAGGTGAGCCCCAAAAGGTGGCTGATGGGAAAGTCATGCTAGATCTACAAGCTCCCATACATCAACCATACAAAAATTTATACCTCATGATAACTTTTATAAGGCACCACAAAGAAATAGTCACAAGGTTAGCAAGCTACATTAAGCTAGGCACTCATGAAAAGAAAAAAGGCTCCACTAGAAAGCAAGTTGTGTTATGCTTGGTGGCCATTTTAAATCCAATAGGATAGGCTAGTAAAAGGTGTTTGCTTAGTTCATGAAAGGTATCACCTTATTGAACATCGTGCTTAATGTCACCAAGAGAGGACTAGTCAAGGATAAAAGATTCACAACCTAGGAAATGCAATTTGTAGCATTACCACTAGGAGGAATGACATATGCCAAGAGAGGTTATTCTCTTGAAGGACATCAAACCCAACATCACCACCAAGAAGACACATCACATGAAGTGAGAAGACCACACTTTGAAGCAAACAATGAGCGGGGATGCGTATTCCCCCACTTTAAAGAAATTTCTAAACACCATGTTGTGAGCAATTACTTTAAAGTAGAACATGCTAAATTCCAATACATGAGAGATTTATTCAGAAAGACCTATGCCAAACATATGTTTCCAAGGTAGAGCTATGTCATGAAAGGAGGTTTCCCCCATATGAAATCCTAAGATAGCACATAAGGGATGCATAGATTTGGGGACCACATATATTTTTGCTACAGTGATATAATCGACCTCAAAATTATCATCCCCCAAATGACTCATGAAATAACAAGCACAAAGGAATAATGAAACATGGAGAGAAAAAATAAATAAAATATTTTGGGTCAACATGGAAGAGACCTAAATGTCTCAATTCCTTGTGTCATCCCCAAAACGAAAACACAAGTTAAAAGAAAAGATAAAATGGTTTACAACATATAGAAAAATGTAGATACAAATAGAAGAATATCACAACCAATTCACTTCCTTTGTATCCTTGCACCAACAAAGTGACAAGGGTCATCCAAAGTAGGCTCACAAATATATAAAGAAATTCCAAGCAACACAATATGAGGGATCACATTACACACATGCAATCACAAAGAACATGAAAAGAAGACAAAGACAATACTAGTATGATGTAACGCCCCGTCGCGCAAACCCCAAAGGATAACTAAAAATGCTACAATTTTTTTTTTTTGAAAACATAAAGAATAAACACTAAATATACTAATGCAACTAACATAATTAATGATTACAAGTAAAACACCTAAGTCCCTTGGGGTACATGAGGTGACATTACGTAATCTATCCCATAACAAAGTTGATAAAAGTAATTATCAATTCTACAAACGTAACCCATTCATTCACAATCCTCTTTTAAACGTTTATTAAGAATAAACAATGTGAGAAGAATAAACCATATAGAAACCATACATGCCTTCATAACAGATTGTACTTGGTAATATAAAGAACATATTTTCTCAAACATAACACAACATCAACGATATTAACAGTTATGATTCATGAATGAATTACATAATGTGATTATACATTACATCAATCTACAAGTACATCTTATTGAACAATTACTCAAGATTACATCATAAGTCTACCCAATACATGGGAGAGTAACATATCAATACACAAAGTATAATAGAAGTACAAGTATACATCTGGAGACATATAAACTTTGGATCAAGTTGTCTCTACAAAACTCTGCATTGAAAGGTACATCTCCAAAATAGGGAACCCAACGAGGTGCGTAGCACGTTCCACCCAACCACCCCTGTGCTAGGAGTAGATAAGAAAGGGTCCTTGACCAAGAACATCTAAACAAATACACAAGACTAAACTCCAAGCATGGAAAGCCAAAACACACATAAAGGAAAACATAATATCAAAAGACCACTTCCAGAGGTTAGCAACAAAACAACTCAAGGGGAAGCTAGAGGAGAGTGTCATCGCACAGTCCTACATGGGTTATCCTAACTGTCTATCTCTAGGAGCCAACCCCCATCTATGGTTATCCTGACAACCTCTCTAGGCATTGGCCCCATAGGGTGACTCATGCGGAACCAATAACCTCTCGTGGACACGAGGCAATGATCTTGCCAACCACGACCTTCTCAGCCCACCTTTAGTCTATGTAAGCACTAACAGGTGGTTGAGGCATCCACAATTATCTTGTTAATGTTTAACTACCCACCCCCTAATTAATTATTTTGGTTATCACTTATTACTCAAACTCTAACGTGGGTTATCCTGATAGCCCCTTTGTGCGTCGATGCCCACGTAGAGCCACTCTCCCTAGAAACCACAAACATAACAACAAATTCTAAGGGGTTGTACCCACAAGTACTCTAAAACACAAAATAGAACAACCACGAGGAAAAAACATCTCACAAAAAGTCATAAGAATCAACTCCCATAAAATCGGGTACAACCAAAGTGTAAACTTAAAATCACAACTATAGTCAAAATCGAGACAAGTATCAAATTAAAAAGTCATATAATAAACCACCATTTTCCCACGCCTCTGGAGGTTTTAAACAATAAACTTAATTCCCATAGAAAGTTCAACTAATTTAAGGGTCCCCACATGCTTATAACCGAACTCAAGGAAATCAACAAAGAACTCACAAAAAATCAAAGAATTAAATATTTATTCAACATCAAGATTTTGTTAAAGAATGCAAATTTACTATACTTTACAATCACATTAAGATAACTCATTGCACAAAATTCATCATGAAAGTTATACTATTAGTTTACTCTATTTATTTCATTAATTAAAAACACTCGATTGGATTTGATAAAATATTTTCTTTCAATTTTTCCAGTAACAACACGTAATCATTGCAATTAACCTTCGTTATATTTTATAATTTTTGAACAAATACATATATATATACATACATATATACATACACACACACACACATATATATATATAAATATATAATATTTACTTATTTAAAAATAAATTACATATTCAAATCATATATTAAATATTTCTAATATATATAATATAATATATATATATAATATATAAAATATATATTATAAGTAATATATATCTTATATATTATATTCCTACAGTGTAAAAAAAATTAAAATATATATATTATATATTATATATTTTTTAAAAACAAAAAATAAAACAAGCATAGATTCTTTCTACAGTGGACGGAGGTTGTCTCCATAGCCGAACCCCATATGGGGTGCAGCTATGTAGGTAGCGCCAGCGCTGCCTGTGAAGGCAGCATTGGGTGTTTCCCTCACTGTTGCATCCCATGTGGGGGCAACTGTGGGGGTAGCCCCCCATTGCCTCCAGAAAACAAATGATAATTTTTTTTACTAAACATAACAATATCACTGTACAAATAAATACTTACAACGCTCAAATAAATTCTCAATATTTTTTGAAACACACATATAAATATATTTATATATATATATGTAATTTGTATTACATAAAAAACAAATAATGCAAATGCATCATCTGGGTATACTAGTAATATTTTTCGAGTAGAAAATAAATTATTTACGCAGAAGTTTTCTATAGAAATTGTAAAGAAAATTTCCACAAGGGTTTTCTAATTTCAATTTTTTTTGACAGAGGGTTCCATTTGAAACTACAGAGGTTTTCTATTGTTTAACAATATATATATATTTTAAATGACGCTCTCTGATTTTACTGTAAAATTTTCTACAGGGCAACAAAATAATCACGACAAAACTTCAACAACCGAGAACAATTTTTTTCTATAGAGGAACTTTTAACAAACTTTTCAACTTAGAAGCTATCAACAAACATTTCTACTGAGGGTTATAACTAATTCACGACAATTTCCTTTTATACAGACAATTTTAGGCATTCTTTTCAAAACAAGAAAACAATTAAATAAATAGTAAAGGAACCTATTTTCCTGAAGCTTGAAAGAACGAGGGTTGGAGCAAAGCTTCGCCTTCAGGATTCAACTTATAAAACCTTTCTAGAAACTTCACCTACAACAAGAAGCAAAATGTGAGCCCAAAATATATGTTGTAAACCTCAAATTTTATACCAGAAACCCCCAAATCCCAAAAAAAACATTCTACAGCCAATTTCTTTCCGTGAAGAAGCTTCCTGTCATTCACAGCATGCCAATATTCTCTCCGAGAATATTTTTATACAAGAATTTTATTAAATTCCCACTCACTCCTGTAAATCCTCTAATATAAATTAACTAATTTTTCAATTATTTTTCTTTTAATAATAATAAAACATTATAAGCTATTTGATTAATTTAAAAATTCAAAAATCAATACCACTTATGCAAATTTAAAAATATAATTCACATTATAACATCTATTATTTTTATTTAAACTATCCACTCAATCAAGAAAATTTAATTAATTAACTTTAACTACAATTTCCTACAAATAATTATATCAACTAAATAACATTAATTAATCGCACATAAAATAAAGATTAATTTAAATAACAACTATTCACAAATAAGTAAATAATCAATAACAATCAATACAAAAATAAAGACAAGGTCAACACCATGACACCATAAGACTCACAACAAGGTGACGAACTTGGAACAGGGACACTTTCTTATCAACTCCCTTTTCAACATCATACCCGTTGGGTTTATAGGACATGCTCAAACCTGTCAAGCAGGTGGAGTCAGTGTCCAGTACCTGCATCCTGCATAGAAACAAACGTCAAGTAGCATGTAAATCTCCATTGCAAGCACATCGTGAAAGGTAATCGTGAGGTAGCAGGGCACTTGCAAGCAAGTGATGACACTCTGTCCTTTCACCAAGACTCACTAGCAAACACATCAAAAACCATAGCAGCATAAAATCACAACATCACCACATATATTATTAAAGAAAACTATAACATAATCACCATGAAATGTATCATCAACCATCACATGTAATATCAAGTGCAACAAACCAACCAAACTATGAATCCACAGACAATGAAAACAGTGAATTAGTCACCCACACAAACCAAGTACAAAATCCACACAAAAGAGTATCAAAAATATGAGGGGTATTACATATGGCATATGCAAGTCAACCTATAGTAGGTCATCTGCATCCCAATCTTGTTCATCCTATGCAGAAGGTGAACAACTAGCCAAAGGGACAATGACAAGTGTCGTACTAGGAGCATTACCAGGTTCAACATGTGGTGAGTAACTCTTTTAGGAGGATCATCATGGTTATTATCATCTAAGCTCATGGAAGAGGAAAAAAATAAATTCAGCTCATTATGTACTTCCTTGTCAATCTTAGCAATCTAATCATCTTAATCAAAGTTAATCATAACAGGGGGCATAATGACAATGTCCATAGAGGTTTCATGTTGTTGTTGTGGAGAAGGTGGAGAATCATCGTGCTTTTTTTCAATTGGCATTTGATCTTGATAAATTTCATGCAAAAATAAGAATTCCTCGGTGATCACATTCTCTACACACATGAGATCAATTAATATCCCATTAGTAGGTTTGTCATTGATTATTTGGGTGATGTAAAGAGGACCATTAGGTGCATGTTTAATTATGTTATTTTGTGAGAAATACATGTTCATACACAAGGTGGTTTGGACCTTACGAGGTTGAACATTAATGAAAGTGATTAGAGTATCATAACCATTATTAACATGAATCATGGTATTATCATTCATGTTATCATCAATCATGTCAACATTCATCACATCATTTTTGGCATCATTAGATTTTACAAAATAGATGTTATGATTTTACATGGGATTAGTAATAAAATTGCAAATTTTGGTTGGGTAGGAAAATAGACTTGTTTCCTTTGATCATTAAGACCACCAATCTAGATGTGATTAGAATTAATGAGGTCTTGCACATTATGTTTAAAACTCTTACAATGTTTTGTATCATGTCCATTTTGTTGGTGATAATGGAAAAATGCATTTTAGTTAAAGTTTGGAGGTAAGGGTTGCTGCAAGTATCAGAAGATTAGTGTTGTCATTGGTGTCAATTGTATACAGAGGAAGATCATTATTGAGGGAGATTGTTGTGAGAGTATGTTGGTGTTATCTATGCTTTGATTAGTTGCATTATGTTGTCATAAGTAAGCTTCTAGCTTCAACCTCTAGTGTTGCTTTGATAATATTCTGTCTATGGTTAAGGAAGTGTTGAAGATGTTGAGGATGTGTCTCTGATGCTTGGTTTTCAAGTGTTTTTGAGAAATTTTGATAAAAAGAGGAAATAATGTGTTGTAGTGTTGTTTTGGGTTGGAGAGTACTGCTCTGGTGTTTCTCCACATTTCTTCTAGGTTGAAGATCTACCTATTCATTTTAGATATGTTGATTAGAGGTGTCCAGAGATGTTGTATTCCAAACTTTGTGTGCTCGATCATTGTACAGAAGAAGTTGTGTTCACTAGTGTGTGAACAATGTATTGCAGAGGTGTCTAGGAGAGATGTCTTTGCTCTTCATTTCTTCACATAGTGGTTTTAGTTCTTGCAGATATGAAGGTGTGTTGATTGTGTTGGTATATTTGCTTAGTCAAAGCGGTTTGAAGTTTAGTGCTTCAGAAGTTAGTTTCTTGAGTAATAGTGTATGGTAGAGTTGTTTGAGTGTAGTGGGTGTGTACATTTCCCAAGTGGAAGTTGTTGCGAAGGAGTTTTTTGGATTTTTTGATGTTTATGGAATATTCCAAGTTAGGGTTAGGTGACATTTGTTGTCCATGAGGTGTTGTTGGATCAAAGGAAGCGTGTACTTAAAATTTTAATGGCTTTTACAAAGGTAACGACCAACCTGGTGTTTACACTAATTGTGGTGGATGTTTATTGTCTATAGAAGCATGTGGTTGCATGAAGCTATAGTTTTGGGTCCCAAAATAAGGAATGGTGTGGTCCTCTTTCACTTCTATCCACCAAAAAAGTGTTTTGGTGCTGATCTAATTTGAATTTTCATTTGTTAATGTGCATAGCCAACCTTGGAGAATGGTTTCAAGGTTGAAGATAGTATAAATAAGAGTTGAGTTGTTGAGGGATGATTAGATAGACAAGAAAGATGTGAATGATGTGAAGTGCAGAGTATTAGAGTGTGAATTTGAGAAGTGTAGTGTGAGCTTTCATGTGTTAGATTACTAGATCTAGTAAGCAGAAGATGTCTACAATTCTTCAGTCAAGCTACGAAGGTGTTGGTGATGTTGTGGTGGATTTCTTTGTTGCATTGAGATTTATTTCTTTGTGTAACATCATTCTCTATCTTCTTTTCTATTCTGGTAGTAAGCCTTTGGTAGTGAGCCCTATTGTATTCGATGTTGATATTTTTTTATATTGTGAGCTAATCCTCACTATGGTTTTTCCCTTCTTGGGTTTTCCATGTAAATTTGGTGTTCTCTTGTGAATGGTGTTGATTTTTTTTAGTTTGTGTTATTTTCTTTTCATGTTATATCATTATAACACATTAAGGGTTAATTAATTTAATGTGGATCTGAATGTGTATGAGGGTTTTCAAGGTTTAAGGTACAACTAATTCATCCCCTCTCTCAGTTGTCTTGTGCATTCAACAATTGGTATCAGAGCAAGGTTCCTTGGAAGAAAGCTCAATTGCTTAAGGTAGATCTGGGATGGTACACAAAAAAGGGATCCCTATATTTGATGGAACAAATCATTCATTCTAGAAGATAAAGATGATTTTGTTTTTGGTTTACCTTGGATATGATGTCTAGAAGTCTATTAAGGATGGATACACTAAACCTACAAATGGTCCAAGTACTGTAAATGAGATCAAGGCCTATGAAACCAATGGTAAAGCAAGGTATGCTCTCTTAAATAGTCTTACAAATTATGAATTGGTGAAAGTGATGAGTATAAAAATTGTTAAAGCAATTTGGGATAAGTTAGAAAAAAATTATGAAGTAGATGATAATGTCAAAGAAGATAAGATGCAAAATATGAAGATCATGTTTGAGAACCTAAGGATTTCTGAAGAAGAAAATGTTACAAGCTATATGCAAAGGTTAGATGAAGTTGTCAGTGCTATCAAAGGTCTTGGTGGAAAAATCAAAGAACCAGAAATGGTAAAGAAAATTCTCAAAACTCTTCCTAAATCTTATAGTCATAAAGTTTCTTTTATTGAAGAATTTGAAAATTTGAATCAATATACCAGAGATTGGTTATATTGCTCTTTAACTACTTTTGAAATGAGAGAGTTTGGAACAAATAGTGGTGCAAAAAATGAGACTACTTCTAAGGCTAGAAAGATAAAGGAGATCAAGGAATTAGATCAGGAGGATCTTGATGATATAGAAGCCAATTTTGTAAGAAGAATGAAGAAGGGTACTGGTAACTATAATTGTAAGTTTCCTTTTAAATGTTTCAACTATGGAAAGATAGGTCACTATGCTTCAATATGTCCAAACGAAGCTTTGAATAACAAAAATAAGAAGAAAAGACGTAAGATGATTAATAAAAACTATTATGTTAGAGAAGATGCAAGTATTTCTAATGATGAATGCTTGTTCATGGATTTAAAATGTGAATTTGTTTCTACTAACTCTGAGAGATGTGTGAAGGATAGCCCTCCAGAGACAAATGATAAGATTGAAGGTACTTTGGTATCTTATTTTCATGCTAGACAGGAGATGAACTTTTGGATCATTGATAGTGGATGCTCTAATCGTATGACTAGTGACAAGAGTAATTTTGTTAAATTTGAAAGTATGATGGAGGATGTGTTAGATTTGGTGATGATAGATTTACTAAGATATGTGGAAAAGATCAGTTTTGATGGCAAGCATAATACTGATGATGTTTACTATGTTAAGGGTTTAAGGTATAACCTTTTAAGTGTTGGAAAAATGTGTAGCAAAGGATACAATCTTATGTTTCAGGACGATGGATGTGAGATCATAAAGGATCCAAAATTGTGGTTGTTGCTTGAAGAAGAACATATGGAAATGTTTATTAGCTTAAGGTTTTTGATGATCATTGATTTATGACTCAAATCAATTAAAGTTATCTATGGCATAGAAGAATGTGTCATATCAACTTTGATAACCTAGTGAGGCTAAGTTCAGTTCAAGCTATAAGAGATCTGCCAAAGATTACAAATCCTATCAATGTTGTGTATAAATAATGTCAAATTAGAAATCAAGTGAGAATAAGTTTCAAAACCAAAGAATAATCTACTACCATACTATTGGAATTGGTGCGTACAGATCTTTGTGGTCCTACAAGAGTGATAAGTCTTCAATGTGATAGGTATTTCATGCTTTTAACTGAATATTTTTCTAGAATGACATGGGTGACTTTTCTCAAAGAAAAATCAGAAGCTCTAGACAAGTTTAAAGTATTGAAAGTTATGGTTGAGAATGAAATGGCTATGAAAATAAAATTTTTGAGGTCTAACGAAGGTGGATAATTCACCTCCAATGAGTTTAACATCTTGTGTGAGAATCATGGTATAAAGAGGCACTTGTCTGCCCCTAGGATTGCTCAAAAAAATGAAGTGGTTGAAATAAATAATAGGATTGTTCAAGAAGTTGCAAGAACAATGATGAAAGAGGAAAACATATTGGAAGTCTACTAAAGAGAAGAAATTCATATTGATTTTTATATACTAATATATTTAAAGCAAGAGAAAACAACACTAAGACTCCCTATGAGCTATGGTATGGAAGGATTCCTACTGTCAAGTACTTTAGAGTGTTTGTAAGAAAATTTTATATCAAAAGAGATGAAGATAACTTAGGAAATTTTGATGCAAGGTATATGAAGCTATCTTCCTTGGATATTCTACTAGAAGAAAAGGTTACCAATGTTACAATAAGATATTGATAAAGATTGTTGAGAGTGCAAGTGTCAAGGCAAATAAAGATTTATAGAATAATTCAATGATGATATATGGATATGAATTAGATGAGTCTTGTTGTAGAGAAGAAGAAAAAGATAAAGAAAGAGAAGTGTAGATTAAAGATGAAGAAGCTCCAAAAAGAAATTCTACAACCCCTAAGTATGTGTAGAAGAATCATTTTGAATCTTAGATCATTGGAGATAAGAAAAAAAGTTTACTAACAAGAAGGAAAGATATTGAAGATGTAAATCTATGTTTAATTTCTGAAGTTGAACCTAAAATAGTGATTGAGGTATGTAATGATGAATATGAACCAAGGCTATGAAAGAAGAACTGTTGCGAATTGAGAAGAATCAAACTTGGGAACTTGTCACAAGACCAACAAAAAAAAATGTGATTGGAACTAAGTGGGTATTCAGAAACAAAATAAATGAAAATGGAGAAGTGGTAAGGAACAAGGTGGGGATTGTGTGTAAAGGCTGCTCACAAGTTGAAGGAATAGATTTTGAGGAGAAATTTGCTCCAATTGAAAGAATGGAAGCTATCAGGATATTTTTGACTTTTGCAGTACATAATGATTTCAAAGTCTATCAAATGGGTGTGAAGTCTACTTTTTTGAATGGAGAATTGGAAGAAGATGTATACATAGAAAAACTGGAAGGATTTCAGTTATTAGACAAACCAGATATAGTCTGCAAATTGAAGAAGGAATTGTATAGATCGAAGAAAGCTCCTAGAGCTTGGTATGCAAGGTTGGATAAGTATTTGATACAACAATAATTCAATAAAGGTACCACAAATAGAAATCTTTACTTTAAAGTTTAAAAAGATAAAATTTTAATTGTGGTTGTATATGTTGATGACATAATATTTGGAGGCAATGAAGATATGTGTAAGAAGTTTGCAGAGGAAATGCATAAAGAGTTTGAAATGTCTCTATTTGGGGAGATGAATTTCTTCCTTGGATTGCAAATAAATCAGACAGATAAACGTATTTTAATTTCACAATAAAAGTATATCAAAGAAATTTTGATGAAGTTTGGAATGGAAGATTCTAAACTGGTGTGTACCCCTATGGTTATTGATTGCAAGTTGAACAAGAATGATGAATATCCTAAGGCTGATCAAAGCAAGTATAGATATTTTATTGGTGGACTACTATATCTAACTACTACTAGACTACATATCATGCATGTAGTTTTTCTTATGGATATATTTCAAGAAGATCCTAGAGAGTCACATGTTGGATTAGTGAAAAGGATATTCATATACTTGAAGGGCACTCTGGATCATGGCATGTGGTATCCAAAGGATAGTAATTTTACGCTGAGTGCTTACATAGATGCAGATTGGGTTGGATGTGTGGATGACAAGAAAAGTGCAAGTGGTGGTGCATTATTTCTTGGATGTAGATTGGTGTCATGGCTAAGTAAAAAACAAGATTCAGTTTCTTTATCTACTGCAAAGGTAGAGTACATTGCAACAACATCTTTCTATACACAGGTATTGTGGATGAGGAAAACATTGAAGGATATCAAAGTAGTATATGATGAACCAATTTATATCTTCTATGATTATACAATTGTTATTAATATTTCAAATAATTCGATAATGCATTCAAGGAAAAAACATGTTTCAATCTGATATCACTTTAAGAGAGAGAAGGTTGTAGAGAATGAAGTTAAGATTGAATATGTGCCTACAAAGGATCAGGTTGTTGATATATTCACTAAGGCTTTTCCTAAGGATACATTTGAGTATATCTCTGGGAGAAGTTAGGGGTCATTTACCCTCCTTATTTGAACTAGATTGATGCAATGATAGAGGAAGAAAACTCAACCACTCAATCTCATTTATTAAAACTCAAACAAATCTTTCATGTCCTATCAATTAGGACTCAACATTCTTCACAAAATCTTGATTCCAAAGCACTTAAACTAAAAACAAAACTCAAAACCATTGATTTATTCACAAGACACCTTGAGGAACATTCAAAATACATTATTCCAACCTCTTTTCACCAACATAAACATCACAAAACTAAGAAATTCTAAATTGACTGTCCTAAAAACAACTAAGACTCTTCCTTCTTCAATAAACTCTTGTTCAAAGCATCCAACTGAAAACAAGACTCACAAATCACTTATTGATTCCACATAAAACCTTGAAACAACATTAAATAAACTAGCCCAAACCCTTCTCCAACATAAATAGCTCAAATATGAAAACTCTCAAATAAGCTATGAGGCCTTTTAGGAAAGCTAACCAAGAAACATCAAATCCCCAAGCCCTTTATGGTGCAGGAGCACCTAATGAACAACATGCAGTTTCTTAGGTAAGGAAGAAACCTAGAGGGTTAGTTTTTGTTTTGTTTTCATAAGGTCATGTAGACCATTGAGTGTTGAGCTTAGAGGTGTTTTTGATTTGTTGGAAAGAAGTTGACAAGAGTTAAATAGGCTTAGAACATCATCTTGCTAAGTTGTCAAAAGTTGGCAAGGATTGAAAAACACAGTGGGTTTTATAACTTTTGCCATTAGGTCAACAAGAGGTTCAACCAAAGAAACTCAACTATTTTTGGAGCCTATATAAGGGATGATTCGACCCTGGAGTAGGGTTGGAAGCTTTAATGTTTTGGTGAAATCTTGTGAAATTGAAGAAAACAACATTCTGTGCAAAAATTCCTGACTTTTGCATCTTGATTGAGTCTTAATGGATTAGATTTGTTTATGTTTCATTGTAGGATGTAGTCAAGTTTGCATTCAAGCATTTTTTATTCATTAAATAGCTTCTTGTTCAATTTTTAGGTATCTTTTTGTAAATAGTTCATTCTTGCCCTGTAACTGGTCTGAACTAGACTGTTTTTAGAAAATGGGGTGCTAGAGCACTTTTCCACCATACAAACCATACGGCCTTTTGGAAACAGTGCCTAGACACCATGCTTGTACATATGTTAGTTGATAGAGTCTGGCTAGGGAAGACAGGGAGTGAAAATCACTTATCTTGCAAGGGTGTTAAGAAATTGGAGAAATTCCTTTTGGTGAATTTTTTTGAGGGTACAAGGAAAAGTTAGTTTGTGATGTGTTACCCATGGATGCATTCCATCTACTATTGGGCAGAGCATGGCAGTATGACAAGAGTGTCATATATGATGGAAAAGAGAACACCATCTCACTCAAGAAGGATGGGAAGACTTTTAAGTTGCAGTCACTGTCAGAAGAAGATGAAGGATAGTCAAAGACACCAAACATCATGTTGAGCAGTGGTAAGGAGTTCCTTAACAACCTACATCAAGAGAGTGAAGGATATGTGATTGTGCTACAACCTAAAGAAGAAGACAAGGCTAAAAAGACAGTCTTACTAGAAGTAGTACAAGAGTTACTTGAAAAGTACAAGAGCATAGTTAGTGATGGTACACCTACAACTTTACCACCAAAGAGAGCCATAAGTCATCAAATTGACTTCATACTTAGAGCCTCATTACCTAACAAAGCAGCCTACAAATTTACACTAGATTAGAATCTAGAGGTAGCTAGACAAGTGCAAGAGTTGTTGGATCAAGGATTGATTCAAAAGAGCATCAGCCCATGTGCAGTACCAGTGGTTTTAGCAACCAAGAAAGGAGGTAAGTGGAGGTTATGTACTGATTCTAGAGCAATAAATAGGATCACCATTAGGTATAGGTTTCCTATTCCTAAAATTGAAGATTTAATGGATTGTCTTGGAGGAGCTCAGTACTTCACTAAGTTGGATCTCAAGAGCAAATACCATGAAATCAGAATTAAGGATGGTGATGAGTGGAAGATAGCATTTAAGACAAATAATGGGTTATATGAATGGAGAGTTATGCCATTTGGTCTCTCTAATGCCCCTAGCACATTCATGAGGCTCATGAATGAAGTACTTAAGGATTTTATAGGGATATTTGTGGTAGTGTATCTTGATGACATCCTCATATACAACAAGATAGAAGAAAAGCATTTGAAACATGTGGAGAAAGTTCTTAGAAGGTTGCAAGAAGAGAAATTGGAAATCAATCTAGAGAAATGTGAGTTCTTTAAGCAAGAGCTTGTCTACTTGGGTTTTGTAGTGTCCAAAGGATCATTAAAGATGGATCCAAGCAAGGTGGAAGCCATCCTAAACTGGCCTACACCAACTATAGGGACTGAGGTAAGAAGTTTTCATGGATTGGCTCAATTTTATAGGAAATTCATAAGAAACTTTAGTGGCATATGTGCACCAGTCTTAGATACAATCAAGGGTGGTATAAAAACTAATTTTGTGTGGACTCAAGAAGCTGAGAAAGGGTTTGAAAGACTAAAACAAGAGGTGGCAACTCAACCAATTATCTTATTACCTAGCTTTGACAAGTTGTTCACTATGGAATGTGATGCTAGTGGAGTGGCAGTAGGAGGAGAGCTAAGTCAAGAGGGCAGGCCTATAGCCTTCTTTAGTGAGAAGCTCAATGAAGCAAAGAAGAAGTATTCAACCTATGACTTAGAAATTTATGCTTTGGTTCAGTCACTTAGGAAATGGAGGCATTATCTTCTACCCAAGGAGTTTGTAGTCTTTACTGACAATCAAGCACTCAGTTTTATCAACACCCAAGAAAAGTTGAGTAATAGGCATTTGAAATGGATGGAATACATCCAAGCTTTTACCTTCACCATCAAGCATAAGAAGGGACAACTAAACAAAGTGGCAGATGCATTGAGCAGGAGATTGTTGACAGTCTAAGAGATACAGATCAAGAGAATTGGCATAGAGAGTTTCAAGGATCTCTATGGAGAAGATGAAGACTTTTCAGAGGTCTATAAGGTATGTTCTAACTTTGAGAACCATTTCCATAGCCAATACTCTGAGTATACATTGAAAAATGGGTTATTGTTTAAGGGAAATCAGTTATGTGTTCCAAGAGGGTCAATGAGGGAAAATATGATTCAGGAAAAGCATAATGGCAGTCTTAGTGGGCATTTTGGCATAAATAAGACTTTAGAACTAGTGTAAAGATTCTATTACTAGCCTAAGTTGGCAAGAGATGTTAGAAAGTATGTGGAACAATGTGTTGTGTGTATGAAAGCTAAGGGAGGAGCTAGTAATGCTGGTTTATATCAACCCATACCCATTCCTAACAGGCCATGGGAGTGTGTGAGTATGGATTTTGTGGTAGGCCTTCCTAAGACCAAGACTAGTTTTGACAGTGTTTATGTAGTGGTAGATAGATTTAGCAAAATGAGTCATTTCATTCCCTGCAAAACTACTCATGATGCTAGTTACATAGCTCATCTCTTTTTCAAAGAAGTTGTAAGGATCCATGGACTACCTTTAAGCATAGTTTCTGACAGAGATGTAAAGTTCATGAGTCACTTTTGGAAGACTCTATGGAGTAGATTGGGTACAAATCTGTCATTTGGATCAGCTTACCATCCTAAGACCGATGGTCAAACAGAGGTGGTTAACAGGGTGCTTGGTAATCTTTTAAGGTGCCTAACTAAGGAATATGGACATACATGGGATATGGTTATCTCCCAAGCTGAGTATGCTTATAATGACAGTGTCAACAGGACCACAGGGAAGAGTCCATTTGAGGTTGTGTATGGGATGCACCCAAGAGGGATATGTGAGCTCAGAGACCTTAGAACTAGGGAGCAAAGAAGTGGACATGCAGAATATTTTAGTTAGACCATGAAGGAGATTCAGGAGCAGGTGAAGAAGATAGTCACTGAGGCTACTCACAAGTTGAAAGAGAAGGAAAATTTAATAAGGAAGGATGTGCAATTTAAAGTTGGAGACTATGTCATGGTCTACCTTAACAAGTCAAGGTTGCAGAAGGGAATGTCAACCAAGTTGCAGATGAAGAGAGTGGGTCCATGCAAGATATTGGCCAAGTATGGCAGGAATGCATACAAGGTGGAGCTACCTACCAATCTAGGCATTTCTCCAATTTTCAACATAGCTAATTTGATCAAGTATAAGGGAACAGTCAGTGATGAGGTTCAGAACAATCAAGAGATCTTCAAGGAAATTAGTAATGTACCCCTACCTAATCAAGACAAACCTCAAGCAGAGAAGATCTTGGAGTCAAGAGTACAGAAGTCTACAAGGTACAAGGTGTACATGGAGCACCTTATCAAGTGGAAGAACAAGCATGAATCAGAAGCTAAATGGGTACAAGAAGATCAGTTCCAGAAGTTGAGCATTGACCTATCCTTTCTCTCTCCTTCCAATCCTTAGTGTTTGAGCTGAGAGGGGGAGAATGGTGCAGGAGCACCTAAGGAACAACATGCAGTTTCTTAGGTAAGGAAGAAACCTAGAGGGTTAATTTTTGTTTTTTTTTCATAAGGTCATGTAGACCATTGAGTGTTGAGCTTAGAGGTGTTTTTGATTTGTTGGAAAGAAGTTGACAAGAGTTAAATAGGCTTATAACATCATCTTGCTAAGTTGTCAAAAGTTGGCAAGGATTGAAAAACATAGTGGGTTTTATAACTTTTGCCATTAGGTCAACAAGAGGTTCGACCAAAGAAACTCAACTATTTTTGGAGCCTATATAAGGGATGATTCGACCCTGAAGCAGGGTTGGAATCTTTAATGTTTTGGTGAAATCTTGTGAAATTGAAGAAAATAGCATTCTGTGCAAAAATTCCTGACTTTTGCATCTTGATTGAGTCTTAATGGATTAGATATGTTTCTGTTTCATTGTAGGATGTAGTGAAGTTTGCATTCAAGCATTTTGTATTCATTATAGCTTCTTGTTCGATTTTTAGGTATCTTTTTCTAAATAGTTCATTGTTGCCCTGTTGTTGGTCTGAACCAGACTATTTTTAGAAAATGGGATGCTAGAGCACTTTTCCACTGTACAAACCATATGGCCTTTTAGAAGTAGTGCCTAGACACCATGCTTGTACATATGTTAGTTGGTAGGCTTTTTTTTAGTGTAGGAGTTTCTAGAAATGTCTTGCCCTAGGCAAGCCAGGCAGAGTCCGGCTAGGGAAGACAGGGAGTGAAAATCACTTATCTTGCAGGGGTGTTAAGAAATTGGAGAAATTCCTTTTGGTTAATTTTTTTGAGGGTCTTGGCAAAGCCTAGTAGTTAGGAGGAGGCTCTATCAAATCATTTGGTGGGGGAAACCTTTGACAGTCTGAAATAGCTTGGGAAATGCTAGGAAACCTTAGGTTTTTAACCATTTTTGTGTATGAGCAGTGTGCGGGTAGTGCTATTTCAAAACCCTGAAAATATTCAAGGTGTGGACATAGGAACCACCAATCCCAAGCAAATAACTTAGGCCTTTTGGTGGGTTTTGGAGAAAATTGCATTTTACCCAGAGTAAGAGACCTAATTGGGGCTCTAGGCTCGTAGCCTTTCCTAACCCTAGGAGAGGGTTTGGTGGAAGCGATGGGTAATTGGAGTCTTGTGATGGTATAAGAACCCTAGATAGATTACCTTGAAGCTTTTACAATGTTTTTACACCTCTACAAGTTCCTAATTGAATGTTGAGAGTAATTGGCCTTTAGGGAAGAATAAGGGTCAAGGAGAGGAAGTGGCAAGGCACCAAGATTGGCTTGGTAGTATGGAAGAATAGTGATAGAGGGGTTGGTCAGTAATACCAGGGGTGCCTATACCTATGATAGGACCTAAAGGTTAAGGTGAAGGAGTCACCTAGAAGTTCTTGAGAACAAAGACCAGAGCATGGGACAGTGAGTGTCTCATACAACCCTACCCTATCACTTTACATATTTCTATCATTGAAAACACATGTAAATAGGTCTATACAACATTAAAATAATAGTTTCAAACCTTGTTACAAACTTGACATTTTAAATAAGTTAACTTCTCATATTAGATAGTCCAACCAACTAAAATGGGCTTCTTAACACCATTCTATTTAACAAGAAACCTTAAAGGAATCTTAATGGTTCACCACTTGATTCAATGGCATATAAAACTTATCATTGAAACCCTTCTCAAAAGATTCCATGGCCTTTCAAGATACATGACAACATCTGCAAATTTTGTCCTACGTAGGTCAATCCTCCAAACTGTCAACACTAGGTCAGTCAACGAAACAAAGGCTTCAAACTAATAAAATTCTTCAAAACCTAACAAGAAAGGGTTCCAAAAAATTTAACCATCCTTTCAAAACAACAACACCCAAGAAGAACACAAAAATCTTGTTCAAAACTCATAAATTCTCACTGTTCACATGTTTATCAGACTTTTTCTCCATTTTACAAACCTAGGGCTTTATTAAATCAGCCCAAACCCAAGCATTACAAACCTAAAATTTTAGGATCTTGTAGAACACATCTTAAACTCCCTATATGCCAATTTTGAGGAGATTTCACTAGCTAGAAATTGTGAAACACAATTTTCTTTTGTCATTACTTACCCTAATAGAGGGTTTTACCCGTCTTGACTAATTTGCAGATATCTTCCTCAAATAAGAATGAATTAAATTGAAATTAAATGCACTAAAAATAGGATTCATAGGTTTATTATCAACTATGGAGGAGGAAAGGGTTTGTACACAAAATATGGTCGTACAATGGCCTAAAACACAAAAATTATAGAAGGAATAATTGAAAACAGAGCTTTTCATTGAATTTCCGTTCATACAATTTATTCCCCAACCTTCCTTGAAGTAATTAAGGTTACATCATGACTTAAATAACCCAAAAAACCACCTAAAATTGATTCTAAAACTTTTGTACCTTTGGTATTCCATGATTTTGCATCTTTTTGCATTTTTACAAAATTGTCTTGACAATATTTTGTCAATTTTTACAACCTTAGCATTTTATGCCCAAATGACTTTAAAGAGACTATCTAGACCCTAAAACAAGTTTAATATGGCCATCTAGGCCTTATGACAACATTATACTATTAACTCTGAATAAAAATCCTACAGTTGCCTCTTGGAGGCATGATCATGCTTGGGTACACATGCACCACAGATGCATAAAAAGATGCATTAGTCTAGTGGATTTCAAGATTCATTCTTTTTTCTAGACTGATGTTGGTGGCTACCTCTTAGGAGGATTAGGTAGTGACATTGTTGGTTGTTGCAATCAGGGGGAGTAAGTATTGTCATTCTGCAATGGTTATTGGTCAGTGTAGTATGGTGTGTGCTCCTAAGGGTATGCGAAGCAGTAAAGGAATAGAAGGTGTGAAATGGTTGTAAGAAGGTTGATTGATGTAAAAGGGGAAACTTAAGTGATGTAAATATTTTTTCCTTTTCCATTGATGTCAAAGGGGGAGAGGAAGTCATGTAAAAAAAAAGAAAGTTAAGGGGGAGAATGAGACACGTGAAAATATAAGTATCAAAGGGGGAGAGAGTGTAATGATCTAGTTTTGGAAAGAGAAAAGGAAATAGGCATGGAGTAGAGTTGTTTATTTGATGGTTTTTCACATCATGTGTTGCCACCAATGACAAAGGGGGAGATTGTTGCAAGTATGAACAGATTGGTGTTGTCATTTATGTCAACAAGCTTGTGTTTTCATTAGTGTCAACTGTATAAGGAGGAAGAATATCATTAATGAGGGAGATTGTTGTGTGAATATGTTGGTGGTAACTATTCTTTGATTAGTTGCATTATGTTGTCATTAGTAAGATACTAGTGTCAACCTCTAGTATTGCTTTGATAAGCTTATGTCTATGG
>VDFB02035208.1:0-105335 GCA_007258455.2 Sequoia sempervirens
CTTTTGACTTGTAACACATGTGAACCTAGGTAAGTGTGATTAGTTGTCTCATGTCATATGATTAAGACACTTGTCATAATCCTATGACATCTTGTATCTCACCTTGGCTATATAACCAAGGGGTGTCTCTCATTGTAAAAACACATCAGATCATTGAATCATATTGATAAGAATACAGTTTATTCTTGTCATATTCATCTCTCTCTCTCTTGTGCTTTCCATTTGGTCTCTAGGTCTTGGCAGCCATAGCCAATTCTAACATTTGTTTCCTGTAAATCTTGTTTTTCCACCTCAGCAAGACAACTTGCCCTTTCCCATCCAGATTTTATTGACTAATGTGTGCTAGGAAGTTAGGAATTCCCAAAAAATATATATATTATATTTTGGGTAGTCTATCATAGGACACCCTCTGGAAAAAATATGAAAAAACAACACTCAACGAAACAATTTTTGCTAGTTGTGCTCCTATCATTATCTTTCCAAATTAAGTTTCAATTGAACCTCCATATTTAGCAAGATTCGCCTTTCTTTGCATATGCTCATCATATTCTGGGGCATTCTTAACATGATGGCATTCTTCCTGTGATTTCCATCTTACTACTGATTTTTCCTTTTTCTTTATGATTTTTTTTCATAAAATTTACTGATATTTTTTCCTATAGTGTCAAGCTTTAGCTGCAACTTTTTGTCTCTTTTATATTTCCAACTACAAATCTTACACTTCCATTTTATTGGAGGTTCATCTTTGTTTGTATTCTCCACTGGTTCAATGAATGGGTACTTCGACACCCAATCAATCCAAAAATTCCTTTTCATATCCCATTCGTGCCTCATTTTTTATTTGGATTTTCTTTTCCTCTTCCCTGTAGCAACATCATCTACAACACCAACATTTTCATCCAGGTCAATTAACTCATTCTAGCTACCCTAGGTATCCCTTGGAAAATCTTTTGTGGCATTTTCATCCTCATATGACTCAATTAACTCATTTTGATCTTCCAATGAGGTATTAGCAATGCCTTCTTCATTAATATTTGGTGCAAGAGTTGATGATGTAGTTCCAACTTGATCTGATGGATCAGAAACATTGTCAAAGTAAGAACTTATGGTAACTCTATTTTTTGGGTTTTTTGATTGCCTCCCTTCACCACCTTGAGGAGTCTTACTCTTGTTGCACTTGCTACTCGACATCTTGATCTCTCACAAAATAAAAGCTGTCAAAAAATGTCTTCTCGATTTAAGGACATAGAATATAGATCTCATTCATCACTCAATATCATCTTTAAGATTGAAGCAAAAATAGCAAAGAGATAAATCTTATAACACTATAAAGAAATGATCACTTACCTTTAGGTTTTCACTAACTCGCTATTCATTAATGCAACAATGTTTGTAGTTGTAAGTTTGTAACTTTCCTATGATCAAGGTTTTAACTTTTGAATCAAGAGCTCACAAGTCAGAAACTAAACAAAATGTGTAAAAATAAATCAGAGTTTTGATTGTATTTATATCAATCCATATTTGGCGAATTCCAAGAGATTTTTAAATAGTATAGTAAAAATTTAGCTAATCCCACGTGATTATACAATGATACATTTAAATGTTGGGAAAATCAAACCTTGATGGAACATGTATACGTTGTAATTTTCAAGGCGATTATGGCCCTACAATTAGCATGAAGTTATCATAGTATTGGCAAAATGGGTCCTCATTCACAATTATTTTTTAATATAATTGACGAAATGTGTCCTCAAACATAATTATTTTTTAATGCTATTAGTGAAATAGGTCCTCATATGCAATTATTTGTAATTTTTATTGGAAAAATGGGTCTTCACACATAGTGAACATTTAATGATGTTGGTGAAATATGTCTTAATACACAATGTCATTTTAATAGTATTGGCGAATATGTGGGTGCTTCAATACATGCTTCTAAGATTCCAAGCAAAAATATTAATTAGTCCATTGGAAACACGTAGTTTGTTATGGCGAAACTATTGATTGTATTTATATCAATCTATATTTGGTGAATTCTGGAGGATTTTTAAATGGTATAGTAAAAATTTGGCAAATCCCGCATGATTATACAACAATACATTTAAATGTTGGGCATTGAATCAAACCTCGATGTAACAAATACATTGTAATTTAGGCGATTATGGCCCTATGATTAGCATGGAGTTATCATATTATTGGCCAAATGGGTCCTCATATGTAATTATTTTTTAATGCAATTGGTGAAATGTGTCCTCAAATGTAATTATTTTTTAATGTTATTGGAAAAATGGGTCCCCACGTAATTATTTATAGATTTTATTGGTGAAATGGGTCCTCACACAATGAACATTTAATTATGTTGGTTAAACGTGTCCTAATACATAATGTCATTTTAATAGTATTGGTGAATATGTGGGTGATTTAATACATGCTTATGAGATTCTAGGTGAAAATATTAATAAGGCCATTAGAAACGCATAGTTTGTTATGGTGAAACTATTAATTGCATATTCCTCGTAAAATAAATTGATGGAAAATTGAAATGCATTGGACCAATAATTCGTCAAATCCAAGTGATTTGGCCACCTCATTGGTTGCAATATATTCACCAATTTTGAATTGGCCAATATGAACTATTCACCAATTACTAAAGATTCACCACTAAAAAATCCCTGACTGTATTTCAAAAATTTTGACAAAGGATTGTTTTGAGATAAAAGTGTCGAGTTGCACAGGCGCGTCAAGATGCAAACAGAAGCGGTGCAAAATGATAGTCAAAACCATCACTTTGACTCATAAACAAATTTCTTGCAATTTGAATCTAAATACGTTCTAGGGTTTTGAAATTCCTTGACTATTTGATGACTAGTTTTTTTTGTTTGTTTAATCTAGCAAGTGATAAAAACAACAAAGAATAGCATAAAGGACTAACTCCAAGGATTTTGAGGTTGAGTTCGCAAGTCTTCTTCAACAAGATCTCGCTATTTGGTGTCAATGGTATTGAACAATGAAGGCACACCAAAACTACACAACCTCGCTAGTAGTAGAATGAGTTTATCAACTTAAAGTGGGCCCACTTGTCGAATAAAATACCTCTGGAATGAGTGGGTGACTAGAGTATATAGAGGTCATGTACCACCTCCACACCTCTCACCTCGAAAGAATAAGGTCCTAATCAAAGAATATTGATCACCTCAACAAGGGGAAGTACATGGTGAGTAACTTCATGCATGATACGATACATTGCACCACTATAAGATGATGGTCGAAGTTCTTAAAGGATACTAATAAATAAGGTTCATAGTGAAAATTAGTGAATAGTGGACCCATCCGAGGATGCCCAAGTCGAGGGGGTCTCCCTTCTCCTCCTCACCTATACAAGTCTCAGCGAACTAGGGATCTTCAAGCTTGTCTTATAGGACGCTAGTCACACCGTAGGGTACAACTTTTGTTCTCCCCCCTATTTATACCCCGCCTGAACATGTGGTTGAGGTTGAACCCTAAGGTGATGAAATCCCCAAGCAAGTCTCCCACTGAATTAAATAATAATGACGTTGCTTTTGATTTCTAAGAGATCATTCTTTGGAGTCATGAGGGAAGAGCATATGTAGATATTCACACCTTGGTTGTACAAAATAGATTGCAAACTAATGGTGTTTTTTATTTCCAAGATCGCAAGTAGCACAAGGAAAGAGCATACACGCTAGTAGCTTACCAGACACAACATATAATTCATTTTAGTTCACCAAATTCAAACATGAAAGTTGCTTTGTTCGATTTTAAAACACCAAAATCGAATGTGCAAGTTGTTCATTTTTAGAGCACCAAATTGAAATATGCAAGTTATGGGTTCAATTTTAGGAGCACCAAAACCAAATATAGTTTTGGGTTAATTTTAGGAGCACCAAAACTAAATGTGATTTTTTTTGTTCCTTTTAGGAGCACCAAAATCAAATGTTAGTAAGCCACGAGTTGTGCAATTGTTAGCTCAAAAGGATTTGAAAACAAGCACACTTTAGGGATTAGGTAAATGAAAGATCCAAAAATAATTGGCAAACCCAAATAGAACAAACGCGTCAATTTATGTCAGGAAGAAGAATCACTTTTTTGGAAATGTGTCACTATAAAAAAATAGAAATGCCAATCCTTCACAAAAGCATTGAATTTAACTTGCAAACCAGAGAACAAATGTATCAGATAGACATGTCAAAATAGGGAAAAAGCATCAATGTATATTAGGCATAAGCATCAAATCTGAACAGAAGTGTTGGGTTGAAGCAAACTGTTGTTGTAACTGGAAAACATGTCTCTATAATAGAAACATCACTGTGGGTAGCAAAAGTGTTGATGTACAATAGTCAAAAGCATCGACCTACTTTGAAAGTATCATTGTAACACTGCAAGCTTTCAAAAACTTCAAAAAATTGTTAGATCAGGGACGTGGGGTCCCACCAGACATGCCAAAATGTATGACCAATATAATTCAGTTGTGAAATACTGAAGGAATAAAAGCAATAACAACAATAAATCACAATTAAATGATCATAACAATAGAGAAAATAAAGAAAACTTATTTAAACATGATGCAAACCTACAACCACTTAAAAACACACACAATTCACCTTAGCACAACTCCATTGCTCTCCTCTATTTCACCTTGGGAGAAATGGTATAATAAGTAATCTTTGCTCTTAGACTTTAATTAGCCACATTAGCATAAAGCACTTTAGAAATTTTGGTATAATTTCTTTGCACTGTCTGAGATGAAAATGAAAGATAGGATGGTTGCATTTATAGATATTCAATGACATTGATCAACGGTCAAGATCAAATGAGAAGTGAGAAGATCAATGGTTGAGAATTGATGATTAGTTAAGTGGTCACATGATTTCATATAACTGATTGCATGATTCACTTAAGAGGATTGATTGGAGTGTTAACCCAAATTGACAGTTAGTGGACTAAATTGATTACTTAGGGGAATCAAAGTGAGTGGGAGTGAAGTGGATTTGATTGATGAGAGGACTGAGAGTAAGTCTCAGTCAACAAGTGAGGTGGAATTTGCATAAGCATTTAATAATTAAATAAATTTAATTATTATTTACATGTGCAAGATTGAATTTAATAAATAAAATAAATGATTTTATTTATTTTTGAAAGAAGATAATGTTGAGAGATAAGTGGATTAATTATAATTAAAACAATTATTTAATTTAGGAAGTAGGAAATGGATACTTAATTAAATAATAATGAAGTATTTAATTAAACTTTAGAATAGAAGAATAATTAGTAAATTAATCAAATAACATTAATTATTTAATTAATATAGATGAATAAATAATATGAATTAATTAAATAATACAAAATTATTTAATTAATAGTGGAGGGAGAATTTAATAATAATTAGATAATTAAAAATTATTTAACTATAGGAGATAATATTAGAATAATTAAATAATAGAATTATTTAATTAATATTGGAAGAATAATTAGTGTGGTGTAATGTCGAGAAGCGTCAGTTGATTTTGAAATGTCTACACATGTTTCAACTAAAGGATAGGCAATGAGACAAAGATCCCTAAATTTTGAGTTTCATATCCAATTTTATTTCACAATCAACCTTTGATCATCAATTATATTATATTGTGTTTGAATATGAAGCCTAATTCCAATACTAAAATAAAATTATACACTTAAAATGCAAAAAAAAACTATGATTGATTTTGATATGATATTAAATGTTTCATCACATTTGGAAGATTTAATTTAAGTGTTACTATACAATATATTTCATGGTTTGTTTTACTACTAAATCCCCCAATTCAAAAAGAAATGATTGCATAACTAGGAGAAAAGGTGTGTGGAAGGAACTAATAATGTTCAATTGACAATCCCTTAAGAAATGTCAATATGCTTGTCAATAGTATAGACAACTTCATTTAATTCACCAAAGAGCTTATTTGTATGAAAACAAAACAAGATGAGAAGGAAAATATGTACCAATTTTATAAATAGCTCTTTTTCCTTATTATGTAGAATAGTATTAGATCTTACAATAACTTTAATGAACTGCTTAATCACAATCCAAAAAAAAGGTAATTACATTACACCTTTTTGACCACATAATTATACATATGAAGGGTCTCAAGGGCCTTTAAAAATAAATGACAACAAGATAATAACTTATGATACTTCCTTTATTTTCTTAATATAAATCAAAATGATATTAGGATAATGAATTCTTCATGCAATCCTCCCTGAAATGCATGTATTAAGTGATTCCAAGCTTTATCTCAATGATGGTCAAATAAGGAAGCTTACTGCCTCCTTACCACATGGCATCATCAATCCATTTCATAGCTCTAGCCAATCCTTGAGCCAAGAGGGGCATATACACAAGGATAAGGGACATTCAAGAAAAAGGAGATAAGTATACCTCATAGTACTACAAAAATCATGCATCCAAATAGAAAATGAAATCATGCAACCCCCTTCAAGATATCATTTCCAAGATAACCTACATATCACACTACTTCATCATACCATGAACAATAAGCAAAACACAATAATGTAATAATATCAAGCATACACAATAATTGGGGAAGGAGACACCTTGCTCTCCAAGCTCTCTATTGTAGTGAGCTTCCTTTTTCTCCCACAAGCTACTTCAATAGCTCTCTCCAAGGAAAAACAACTAAAAAAATACAAAGGAAAGGTTCCTCAATAAGAGCATCCGTCCTTTTTACATAGGGGTGCATTATCGCCTCCCCACCCAATCAATGAGATGAAAAATTGCATGACAACCCCAATCTCCAAGATAACCATTCCTTATTCCTTACACGAGAATTTTCTCATTACAATGTTATGTGCACCATAAAGGAGCAATGTACTTCATCCTCTTACAAGCTTTAAATGGAAGGAAGGGGCATAGATTAACTTACCTCATTCCACTCTTAATCCTCAAACAACCTAATCCTTTACTTCCTAAGACCAAAAGGATACTCCACAAACCCCCTTAGCATTCCAACATACATACAATGACCCTCCTCTAGGCACTACCCTTAGGGCCCTAGGAAAGTGTCAAAATAAAATACAAAACCAATTTTAACCCATTTTAAAATCATAGAATTCCTCAAATCCGAATTTTGATAGAAAAAAGGCCTTGAGTGCCTCATGTTTCATAAAACAACAATAATTTAAATAAACACAAGGGTAAGGGTAGGGGCTTGAAAAGAGGTTTGAAGGTTAGAATATTAGGTGGCTTAATTATTTCTTGGCTAGGACAAAGGAGCATTATATCATCACTAGGTCTAACACATGGTTACAATCCCTCTCATTGGTTGTTCAAAAGGGATGTGATTTGGGCATATACGACACCTTCTCATCTCCTTGTTTTGATCAACTTGTTATTTGCACACTCAACCAAGACATCAATTACATCCATGCCACATATAGTTGAAGCGCACTATTTAGAGCACATTGTTTCAATTACATAATTAACACATTAAAATAGATAACATCTTATTTAGATAGTCAAAGATAGAATATTATTTAGCCATAATCCTATTGAACCATGTTATTGTTGCCCTTGAAATGTAGATTGTATTCCTTAACTATGGTCAACTACTTTTAATTTAGATAAATTATAAAGTCGCCATCATGATTAGAATTCATAATTAGTTTATTATATTCATCATTACACAATCAAAAGTCTAATTAATCTCACAAAGCAAGATAAAAAAGAATCTAAGCAATTATGTCCCACTTGGTTCTAACACAAGATGCCCAAACAATGTGCCACAACATACATTGTAAAGAAAGAGATAAACAAAGAACCATCTCACATCATGGGAGTAATAAGGAATCTATTATGTTGGTAACACAAAACAATCAATCACTACAAATGAATTAGGTTGAATGAGTATGACTAAAATTGCAACAAAATGGGCCTTAGAAAATTGTCCTCCCAACCAATATAAACCATACAAAGACATGCAAGACTGAGTTCTATAAAATGTCACAAAGGCTTACAAATATTTTTTATGTTATTAGACAATCTATTATTGAACAACAGTACCCAAATCTTTTGACTTTGGATCCCCCCCTTTTTGATAAAACAATTTTATTTTGAGAAATAACCTACAACCACAAATCTTAATTTCCACCATCTAGGGAGAGGACCTAGTAGTCATGCACCCTAACTATGCACCCTTCAAGCTCACAAATGGTATATTGAATTTTCATGAAAATTAGAGCACACCTCCTATGTGAGTTAAGAGCTTTAAGTCATTGTTTAAAATTCTAGGGTAACAACAAACGCAAGACAACTCATTATATAGATTCTTAAGTGGTCATTTTGAAGTGGTGACAGGTACTCATAAGAAGACACAAATAGCCAGTTCTATGCCCACTAAAAGTTGTAATTAATGTCCTATTTTATGCACCAATATTCACCATTACTCTTCATATTACACATAATATCACACTCATATTTGGAGGTCTTACACATTTTGTCACACACTTTATTTTTGAATCATTATTAAAAGTTTAATATTCTACATTTTAATATCTTCGACACTTTTAATTATCAAATATTGATTATATAAAATATTATTGTTAGATGCTTTGACTTCATCTGTGTTAACTTAAACCCAATGCCCTCTCACTCCCCACCCACTTCGTTCTTACAAAATGCTCTCTCCCATCGACTGCAACTCTTCCTCCAATGAGGATACATATACCCATTTCTTTAAAAATGTAGCAGCTCATGGAAGATTTTCGTTATCTCTCTCCATTATAGTAAATGTCAGTTCATTAATTCACTACCAGTGTAGATGTCAAGGGCTCGAACGAATTTAAAAAAAAATTGAATTACCTTGAATGTTTTTATCCAACCTCTCTAGTACTTGCATCTATTTGGCTTTCAACATGCTTAGTTTGTGTGCTCGCGATATTGTCCAATATGCTAAGTCAAAAGAGTCTATTTAATTGCTTGAGTGGAAAAAGGTTTAATGAGGTTTTTTTTATTAGTTAAATTTATTCAAATAAAGCATTAAATTATTTGAAAGAAAAATATATTATGCATAGGCTATTTAATGATTTTAGTAAAAAGTATTAATTTGTTTGTTTTTCTTCTAATTTTTTTCAAAGTTTTAAGGAAGAAATGTATGTTTCTTTTTTTCATTTTATTCTTGCATTATTGTTTCATAAAACAACATAAGCAACAACAGTGAAAGTAGTGAATATGAAATGGAAAAAAAAATGTGAAAGTTTCAGCTTTAGGTAGGGGTTCATCAAGGTGTGGGAGTGTTGTGGGTGGTGGAGAATATTCATAAAACCCATTTAAGTGCCCTTCCACCTTTTTAAATACTTATACAAAAATCCCTTTTAAATCCAAACAATCTCTTCTCCAATTTGTGACAACTCTAGACAAAGCCAGAAAAAATTCAAGAGGTAATAGAGTGTGGTTGTGTCACATTTGCAAAAGAAATTTTAGAGGGAGTTGCACCAGGGTATATTCTCATCTCTTGGGTTTTACATGACATACGGCTAAGGTGTGTTGAGATATAAAAGAGGATGGGAAGGTAGAAGTTCATAGATTGTATATGGAGGTGAAAGCAAAGTCTAAGGGTGTGTCAATGTCAACACAATCAACTATGTCTATGCCTCCATGATTGCTAGTGGTAGTGATGTTTCTAGAAAAGAAAAGAGAAAGACTAGTGCTATTGAGAAAGCAGGGACAATTCCAAGGATGTCTAATATGCAAGCACAAGATGTGATAGTGTCTTCCATTGCCACATTTTTGTATGCCCATGCCATTCCATTTCATATAACATGTTCTCTTTCAAACAAATGTTCAAAGATGTAGCTTTTGTTAGTCTCGCATTCACCCCCCTAGAGAATATAAACTATATACTACCCCCCATGGAAAAGAATATGCTAATGTGATTTTGGTGACAGAGGACATGAGGCAGACTTGGATTAAGATAAGCTACCATATTGTCATGGATATGTGAACCAATATTATGCAATGACCACTCATCAACATCATATTCACATATTATGCTAGCACTTATTTTCTTAGAGCTATTGATTGGTAAGAGAAACACAAGGATGCAAACTTCCAATTTCATATTTTGAGAGAGGCCATAGAGGAGGTTGGGGCCTCAAATGTTGTATAGCTGGTCATTGATTCAACAAATGTGTGCAAATTAGCTAACATGATTGTGGAGGGTGCTTAAAAAGCACATCTTTTGGATCTCATGTTGTATTCATGCATAAAACAACACATTGAAAAGCATAGAGAAGATAGATTAGGTGCAACAAGTGGTAGCAAAAGCTAGTGGTATTTAAATATTCATTTGCAACCACCGCACCTCACTTATTCTCTTCAAGATTTATGGAGACTAGGTATAACAATTATTTCATTTTGTTAGAGAGGATGTTTGAAGTGCAAGAAGCTCTACAATTGATGATAGTTAATTTGAAATGGACTAAATGGTCTACTACAAACTATTGAAGGAAAAGCTATCAATAAAAGATCCTTGATAATGACTAGTGGTCCACTATTAGGTAAGAAACAGTTGATTTTATTAATGAATTGATTGGTTATTTTATTATTATTTTATTGTTTCTAATTGGCTAACTTGTTTTTTTAGACATATTTGCTCTTTCATTTCACCCATTGTACATATCATTGGATATGTTGATATGGACTCTCCTAATCTTAGAGTGGTTTATGAGGCATTTGACAACATGCTTAAGTGGATGAAGAAAACAATTTGTAACAAAAATCATATTTTAGGATTATATGAGTAACAAATTAAACTCATTGTGATGCAACGGTGAAACACTATGAACACATTGTTTCATATCAAAACAAAATGTTGAGAGGTTGTCTCCTTGTGAGAAAGAAGTAAAAGAAGGGTTAATAAAGGCCCTTTGAAAGATGTATTCATGTGAGAGGTCGACTATACTTTGCACACAATGGCTTGTCTTTACTAATCTTCACAATCCAACATTTAGTAAATGAGGGGTGAAGATAGCTAGAACTACATTAACTCAAATTGATCCTATTGGATGTTAAAATGGCTCAGCAAGAATACACCAAAGTTGAGGATGCTCGTTATTTGCCTATTTTCACAAGTTGTCAATTCCTTTGTTGCAAAGAAGAATTGGTCCACATATAGCTTCAATCTGCCCTATTGAGAGGAATAGGCTTACCTCTAGACAAACAAAGAAGTTGGTGGCCATGCATAATGCTTTACAACTTTAAAGTCATCAAACTTCAAAGTATCAACAAACTCTAGCTTTATGGTGGGATGTTGATCCCAAAGATGCCACCAAAATTGACAAAGAGGCACAAGAAGGATTAGGGCAATTCCTCATAACGGTAGTGACTCAAAGTCGGACTCCAATTTTGATGCAATGTTGGCAAATGCCAAATTAGGGGCAACCTCGTACTTTCTATGTTTTTCTCATTTTGTAGTTCAAACTTGCAATCTTTGGGCATTTTGTTGTATCTTTTAATTTGATATAATATCTCAATATATCACATGCACATTGACAATGAATTATGAAATCAATTGAATTTTGAGTTTTGACATTTGTTAATTTGTTACTCATGTGAACTCTCAATTCAACCGTAATGTTGTGTATTAAAGATTATAATGTATATGATGAATGTCTTATCACTCTTATCAGATGAATATTTGAAAAAATTCTCTATATTTTTAAAAATTTCCATATTTTTTAACAATCATCCCCTTTGCCATCCCCTACCATCCCTTCAAATGGCCTTTAAAAAATCCATTCCCGAAACATGTCCCCCCATCCCAGAAACTTGGTGGCTCATAGAGTATTTATAATTTTATATACATGCCATTTTATTTTTCAGATTGTGATACTTTCCAAGGGTTAATACAATCAGGTGGGGAAAGCCCCTCTTGCTGGATAGAAATTATTAGGCATTTGTCATTCATAGGGTTGGAAAATTGGAAATTATTAGGCATTTGTCATTCACATGGTCGGTTGGTGATCCTTCCTGCTACAAGTTGTCATCCCTAAGTATTGGGGTTGTCTAGTTTTTGCCACCCATGCTTATGCTCCAATTGGTGAATTATCCTAAGCATCCAAGAATGACTAGGTTAAAGTTTAAACACTAATGTTATCAGCACAAAATAAAATATATATATTACAATATGGCCATATAGATAAATACACATATGAATCAATTTATCTATATATAAGCCTTTCTGCTGAAGTTGTACAGCGTTAAAAGGCTGCATTTTGTTTATGGTAATTTTGTGTTCTACATTTTAAGCCCATTTAAGCATAATCTTTAGGTCTTTCTGCTGAATTTGTACATATCATATTGCAGCGTTAAAAGGTTGCATTTTGTTTATGGTAATAGTGTGTTCTTCATTTTAAGCCCATTTAAGCATAACCTTTTGCCAAAACTTTGGTAACAATATGAACGTAACCTACCTTAAAATTTGAATATAAAAATACTAATAAAATATAAGATATTTATTTTTTTATGAAATTTGGAAGTTTAATATATAAAAGAGTTTACATAGTCAAAATAGAATGGTGTTGTTTTAATTTTAGTTGTTGGATCGAGAAGTGCACTTAACTCTTAATACAATCACTAAAATTGTAAATAAGTGTAGTTTTTGGCATGTTCAGTTGTCTACACATATAGATAGATAAACAGATAAATAGATAATATACACATCTTTAGAAGTAATTTAACATGTGGAAAATATAACAGAAGTAAATATAGAGACGATAGATATACCACTTGTGTAAATTCTAAAATTGTGAATAAATGTAATTTTTAATATTTTGTTAAAAATGGTTGAGAAAAAATATTCACTATTACACTACTACATGCTTGTGCAAGTGCCTTAATTAAATAGGAGATGTCAAATGGAAGTGAGAGCAAGTATGGATAAATGTGCACTTTGAAGTAAAGGAGATGTACATGTATACATGATACCTTAGGAAGAATTAAGTGTTCACGTGGATATCTAAGTTGAATCCATTTGAATTTTTTGACTTTTAAAAAATGGCGGATTTTGATATATGTGCACATGTAATTTATTTCAAAAACTCTCATAATTTGTGCAAGTAGTTCTCTATTACAACCACTTTGTCTTTTTATCTTATACACCTTGAAGGGTGTAGTTACACATACACGTGCACATGTATTTGTGCCTTATCAAAGTTTTATGAGTATATATTTTTCAACTACTAAATCTTTTAATTTATTTAATTGGGGACCTCAATGTATGGCACCATAGTGGCTATTGGTGCACACTCATCTATTGGATCCTCTTCCCTATCTCTTTGTTAGTTTTACAGCATGTAACTTTATTTTGGAGAAGGGATTAAATTGTCTTTATTCCTTCCTTTTGGGTTTTATTACATACCACATACCGTAATTGTTAAAATGATAAATGCATCTTTGGAAGTTTTGTAGGTGTGTGGAGTATGGTGAAGCATGCATGGCAAAGCGGTTGCTTATTACATTTTTCTTCCCACCGTTTTCTCCCATGTTTATTTTAAAGTCGTGTCTTTTGGGGTTGCAAGGAAGCATTTTGGAGCAAAAGCATACATTTGAGCCTTAGGTTTGGTTAATTGAAATACATAAATCCCCACATCCATTTACCTACAAATTTGTTCTCATATGTTAAGTTTGTTCTAAGAGCAAGATGTGATGAACAATGAGTTTCTTGTTTTGTTTGTGAATTTTGGGGTACAAACATGTCATTATTATTGTATGAACAACTACATTATTATCACCAAAATCTAAATTATCTGCAATTGGCATATTTTGAAGTTTGAAATGATTCAATGTGATAAAAACTTAAATGCAAACCATGCAAATTACCATTCCATGAACCTACTATTAATAATTCTCCTTGCCATTCACATTTTAGGTTAGATGTTGGACATAGTTTGCAATGCAAAAAAACAATAAAGAAGAAAAGAAAAAAAGGATATTTAAATTTTTTACTGATCTACATATTTCTTTGAAAGGTTTGGTTTGAAGTTCCAAGATATGGCTAGTACACATAACAATTACCCAACTAAGTATAGAGATACAATAATTAATTAAGGGGCAGCCAAGAACCTATGTTTGAATGAACTTTTTAACATTATAGAGAAATAGGTGGAAAACTAGGACATACTAAACCTATTTGTAGGATTCCCTAGTACCCAATAAGCTAAGGACTATGTTGCCGGTTCTGGTACTGGTCCTAGTTCGCGTTCGTGGATCCGGGTAAAGAAAATTTAGGGTTGGGTTCATTTTGGCTCCATTTATACAAAAACGTGTAAAAATCACACACACACACACACACACACATATATGCAACCTAGAAGCAGAATTAAGATTAGAGTATCAAATATCATATAAAGACATTATAAAAAACAAAACTACCATAAACTTGAATGTCATTCAAAACATACATGATAAATATTCATTGTTCAAACTTCAAGTTCAATATTAAAATAATAATATCAAGTTCAACACTTTAAGCTTTAATCATCAAATGGATTTTCTAAATCATCAATATCATCATCATCATTGACAATAGATGACGTAGGAACATTAGATGAACCACAAGCAATGCCAATGGCACTACCAGTGCCACTTGCACTAAAAGTGTGTTGGCTTTTGGAATCCTCATATGCAATATGTTTGGGAAGTGAAAGCATCCAAATCCATATGCTCTAGCTCTATATCCCACAACTTGTTGTCCCCTTCCTTGTAGTCATGTTGTTTGTGCGAAAGGAGATGCAAGTTGATGCACGTATACCAAGTTCTTTGCTCTTTTGGAGTGCAATCTATTGTGCTTTACTAAGTGGATGAAATAATATGTGCTCCAATTCCTCTCAAATGCAGATAAACTAGCAACCTATGAAGACAAAGTAAACAATTAAAGTAATACATTATATTTATTAAAGCTTTAAGGACAAAAAAATAAAAAATTTATTAAACTTACTTGTGATAAAACTTTGATTGTGAGGAGTTGCAAGTGCTGGAAGAATTGGCCATGGAAGTAACACCAACTATGAGCATTCTTCTTAAACCTATCACGAAGAGCCTCAACACTTTGACCATTTGAATGCACAAAATCAATGAACTCAATCATGACTACATCTCACAATTTTTTTTTAGAGAAGAGTCTACAGAATGTTGCATTGTACCCTTTAGCCACTTCAAAATCTCTATATGGGGGAAGTCTTCCTAGCATAGAAAGAATCTCAGCACTGTAGAATGCAAAGGCAAGAAGATGTAATGGATGGTCATTTTGTTCCATCTTCAACAATTGCACGCACTTGTTTGAAGAAAGTCTCTTCAAGGTCTTGCTCTTTCGCATTTATGATGCTCTTCATCTTCTCAATCATCGAGTCGATGCCATCATATATTTCTCCAATGCAAAGCTTGTCTATGTTAGTATAGTGAATCATGCTCAAAATGGGCTCAATGAAGCTAAGGAGATACTCCACACGATCCCACCATGAGTCATCTAATATCATTTGCTTAATTTTTGTTTTCCTACCAAAGTTGCTTTGTCGCCATATAGACCAATTATGGCTAATCACCATCTCTAACTTTCACCAGTCGTCTCAAGATGATTGTGTTAAGAGGTGAAATGGGTCTCTGCAACCTATTAAAAATATAGAATAAAATAATTAAAATTTAAAAACAAACTCTAAAGGAGAATTAGAATACACAATCAAATTATGAAAATGTAAAATTTTATGTTGTTTCACTTACCTTCAATAGCTCCAATTTTGAAAATGATCTGAAAATGCCTTGAGACATGTGGTGGTTGGTGATGAACATTTGGATGTCCTCAACCTCTGCATACAACTCTTTGATCCAATCAATTTGATTCCCACTTTTGTAGCATAAGATTGAGAGAGTGGACTACACAAGGTGTCCAAAAGATATGCGAATATCGTTCCCCAACCAACAAACCAATAACTCTACAATTGTTTGTTTTGTTCATTACTATTTGAACAACATTACGGGGACCCACTTCCTCAATGGTTGCGATGAGAATATCAACAATAAATTGGCCATCTTTCACTTGCCCCTCACAATCAACAACTTTCAAATACATTGCCCTTTAGGGGACACCTCTATGACACTAATCAAGGGCTAATTTTTTGCATCTTTCCACCCATCTAAAACAATGGATACACCTGTCTCAACCCATGAATCCCTTATGGACTGCATGCATCCCTTATGGACTGCATGCATCTTCAACATTCTTGACCTCTTTTTCCAATAAGGTTCCACGATCCTTCTCATAACCTAGGACTTTGTACCCTTTTGGAGCTTCATTAATTGTTTTCAACATCTCTTTCCAATATGGAGAGTGAACAACATTAAAAGACAATCCATTTGCATAAATACATCTTGCTACATGTTAGTCGGCAATGTCTCGACTCTCATTTTGAAATGCACTTTCCAAACGTCCCTTTGGTTTTTTGCTTGTAATGAGTTGTTTACTTTGGATGAGTGGCAAAAAATGGATGGTTTTCTACCACAACATTGGGACTAGATGCAGGTTGCATTTCGTTTGATCTTTTTTTATTAAGGGTTGACTTGATTTACGACATGCTTGTTCATCTACTTGTTCTTGCTCCATAATATATCCTATTACTGTCTCTGATGGCACATCTACACCATCCTTTCTAGGGCAAGGTTCGATGCCTTGTCTAGGTATTGCACACAAATGAGCTTTCACTCAACTATATGAACTAGAATATCTAACATCACACCCATCGCAAATCCAAATGTAACCCCACCACTTGGAACCTATTTTATCATTTGAACATATTTCCATAGAGGAGAATTTGGATCTATTTTGAATTTACATTGAGTCGTGGAGCTAGAACTAGTTGCCATTGTGATTCCTATGGCAAGAAATTTTGTAAACACATTCAAAACAAAAATAAAAAATTGAACACAAAAAATAGATATACAGAACCTAGCTCTTTTGAATCTTTGATATCTTCATAGAAGAAAGGAAAAAAACATAGATAAACAAAGCAAAAAAATTGTTTCTTGTTTGCAAAACAAAAAATGGAGGAAAAAAATTAAAAGATACTTACCTCTTTGCAAAAAAATCTTTCTATGATCTTCTTGGCAACCAATAAACACATGTAAATGCATAGGAATGACAAGGCAATTGATGTAGAAACTTCATAGATCAATCTTCAACTTTCTTTTTTGATCCAACAAGCAAAAAAATGTTCAACCTCTTGGAATGATATTTGTTGTTTGCAAAAGAACAAATTGGACTCATTTTGGTGTTAAATGTGTTTTGCAAGTCAATATTAGGGTTCATTTGGGCACCCAATCAAATCAATTGACTAAAATGATTAAAAAAAGAAAAAGAAAAAAGAAATTAAAAAAGCATCAAACTTGGACATTGTAGGGACAGGTTCCTCGCGGGTTCGCCTAGGTTCATCCCAGGTTCACCCCAAGCAAACTAGGTGGCCTTTTGCAGCCCTCAGCCCAAGCCCACAAGCAAATTGGACCGATACCCGGATCTAGTTCGAACCGGACCGAGATCCATTCGGTCACCTGCAAGATCCGGTAACATAGGTTAAGGAGAATGCCACATCAAATCATGAGAATGCTCGAAGTTTTTCTTTCACTACTTTTAAAGATTTTGAACATGCTCGTATTACCCCCACAAATGATGAAGTCAATGATGAGTTTACCAAAATGTGGTTACTAGATATTGGTGCCACCAAGCATATCATGTACAAGAAAGATTTGTTTTGGTCATGTAAGGACAAGGAATTGCCTCCAATCATACTTGCAAATGATTATCCTCATACCCCAGAAGGCATAGGGACAATTAAGCTTCTTTTCCCAAATGGATATGGCAAACTCTTGCCTAATGCTTGGTATGTTCTATTTCTAAAAAACAATCTTCTTAATCTAATCACTCTAAGAAAATTGGGGTATTAGATAGTTTTCCAAAAGGACCTTGTATATTTCAATTCATTCAAAGATGGGTATAAAATAATCTATACAAAATATGAAGATGAGAATCTTGCTAGATTGCATTGCAGAGTAATCCCTAAATATCAAAAATTGGGTAATGTTGAATTGAGATGGATCATGACTCAACAAATTTGGCATTTGAGATTTGAGCATCTGAATGTGCCTTCACTTGTTGAGATGCAAAGACAATAAATGGTTTTTGGTCTTCCCACTTTAAAGAAGATTATTGTTTTGTGGAAGTCTTGGGTACTTGGGAAACGGAGTAGAGAAAAGCTTTGCAAAGATTCTTCTTGGCGAGCCAAAAGGTGTTTTCTCTTGGTTCATAATATTCTTTTGAAAAGTCTGATCTTCCTTTTTGTGTCACTGTTTTTTTGTTGCTCATTGATGACTTACCAAAAATGACATGGGTATACTTTTTAAAATATGTCACAAATGGTTGGTCCTTTCAAGAATTTTCTTTAAATGATATGTAATTTGCTTTATTTCATATTGATATTTTGAGGTGTGATAATGGAGGTGAGTACACTTCAAATGACTTCGATAACTATTGCCTTCAAAAAGAATTAAAAGGTAATACATGACCTCGTATATTCCACTACAAAATAGGGTTGTGGAAAGGATGTCTAAGACCCTTGTCAATGTTGCTAGGTCTATGTCATAATACAAAAAGGTGGATTCAAAAGTTTGGCCTGAGACAGTAAACACAACAATGTATTTGAAAAATAGGTCTTCTTGTTCTTCTTTGGAGAACGAAACTCCCTTTAAGGCTTGGTTTGGATACAATCCCAAAGTTCACTATTTGATTGTTTTTGGTTGCACCTATTACACTTAGTGCCCTCGTAGTTGACGAAAAAAGTTAGGAATCTCGCAATAGAAAATGCACTTTTATTGGGTATGTCGAAGATAAGAGGGGTACATATTGCTTGATGAGAGGCAGTCTTATTGTAAGTCACGAGTTTTCAGAATTATATTATATTGTAGTACCATCCAGGGGACAGATTTAAATAATTTGTAGATTATTTAAATCTTCATAAGTTTTAGAGTGATTATTATAACAATTCCATAGAAAAGGTTGATGGGTTGATAGTCAATCATAGAAGGTTGTTTTGGTGTGCAAAATATCCTGAACAATAGTATAGCAACAAAGGTTTGTTATATGAAAAACAAACCATGATCTATAAATATCTACAAGATGAATCAATAATATATCTTGATATGTGCATTTGAATGAAAAAATTATCATGTGGTATCAACGTAGGTGAGGCCTAGTGAGAGCCAAAGCCAAGAGTATATGTCTGATTTAAAACTGAGAATTTGTCTTTGGAGCAACTTGTTAGAATAATGTCATTGATGTCAAAGCAAATGAACAAGATTGTTGTCATTGAGGTCAAAGTGATTGTTGCAAATAAAGTCCTTGATATCAAGAAGGAATACATTGTCCAAGATTGATAGAAATATCATCATTGATATTTGTAGCATTGTAAATTGTCACCATTTCACACTAGATTTTGCTCCCTCCTATGTGCATGGACCTAATTGTGTTCCTAATTTCCTAAATTATGCATTCCATGGCCCATTTAATTATTTAACAAGGAACCAAATGTACAAAATCAAAGCAGACATTTAATATTTTGCCCCCAATGCTTAGCATCCCGAAAAATAGGGCTTGGACAAGGGTGCCTTGGGTGGCCTTGTCCACCTAATTTGGTCCCAAATTTTAATATGTTGAGGTTGGCAATTTATTATTTGAATTTCAAATTCTAAATGTTGACTATCGGGATTTAATTTGTGGGAAATTAGATTAATTGCATATAAATACCTAGTCATTTCATCATTTGAAATGGGAACAAAAAAAGCATTTGGTGATCAAGCGCTTTTGAGAGCAATTATTATACTTCAAAATCAAGAGCAGGAATATTGCAGCATTTCATTGTCAAATCATCATGTCAAGTTTTATGTGAGTTTGTCCATGTTTATGCATACATTTTGTTCGTGAGGACTAACACTTGTAGGTCTTCAAGCCAAATTGCAATCAAGTCTTGAGGAGATGTGCATGACTTCAGTCCTTCAAGGAATCGGATTGGAGTGGTGAGTTGCATCAAATTGTTGATTCATCATTCATTTATCATTTCGTTTCTATCCCTCAAAAGGATAAGCTCCATATCATCAATTTTTCCATTGTGGAGGTGGAAACACCAACACGAGGTTTGACCAAGGCAAGCCCCTATATAGCACAACCCTTCCTTTGTCTTTGAATGTTCAAGTTGTAGATTTGAAGAAGATTGGAGGAAGATTGAAGACCATTTGATAATTGTTGCATTCAAACCCTACAATTTGACAAGATACAAAAACTCAATTATCTCGGCAACCGACAAAGATCCGACAACAAGATCTAAAAGGAAGAAGCCTCTGATCAGACACCTGAGGACTGTGAAGACAGATTGCAAATACAATCATCCAGACATTGGCGCCATAGGCAGCATTGTCCAATCAACTCAAACCAGAATTCAAATCACAGGTGCACTCAAGTCTACTCAATCTGTTTTTGAACATCAAATTTGTCTATCACTTTCCAAATTTGTTGTTTTCACATCAAAATAGTACATTTTCATTGCTAGCTAGTCATATCATTGCACTCCATCAAAAATACATTTCAAACCCCCTAAAGAATTCAGATCTAGGGTTGATTGACTCACCTTTCAGGTTGCAAGTCAATCTCATACCCTTGTCGATCTGCAATTCTAAATGTTTTGTAGTGAAAAGTAGCTAATCCTAACTATACCCTAGGATCACTTCTCCTACATTACAATGTCAAAGGTGAGAAGAGCATTTTGTCAGTAGAAGAAATTGTATGATGGACTGAGGCCAAAGGCCACTAAACGTTTCTAGGGCAAGTTCATATTAATTCAAGTTGATTAAAGACAATGTTATGATGCCTCACAAGTGTGCATTGATGTAGACTAAAAAGTCATGTTTATGCTTGGTCAAGAGTGATGGCCAACTTCCATTATGAAAGACAAATCATAATAAACCTTAATTGCTGGCTGACCACAATTGATACATAAAATATTCATATATTTATGTGAAGGCGCCTAAGACATTCAAAGGCATTTTAATATAAAGCTATATTGCTGATGTGGCCAACCCCATTCATTACCGCCACCTTTGAGGAAAGTTAAATTAAATTTAAATTAATGTTTAAACATGGGCCAACCCATGTTGAAGCCCAAGTTAACGTGAAGTCGCATATATTTAAAGGCAGCGATCATAATCAAAAGGAGGTGCAATTAGTTTATGAGTAGTGAAGATATGAAGAGGTGCACTGATTTCAAAAGGCAGCAATTACATTTAGAGAGGAGATGAAAATTATAATAAAGGCAGCAATAAAAAGGAGTAGTGATTAGTTGTAAGACACAGATTCATTATGAGATGGCATGTCCATAGTGAAGAGTGGTGTCTCTAAAAGGAAATCACACTCTTTCAAGAAGAGTATGAAGATATAAATGAAGTTTTGTGGAATGTGGTGAATGAGTGTGTAAAAATAAAGATATATCATATATACACCAGCAAACTTATAACAGCAGATCTATGAAGGATATAACAGCAGGTCTATAAAGGATATTTGAGCAGATCCATGAAGGATGGTTTAGCAGATTTGTCTAAGGAAATATAAATGCATACATACACCAGTAATTTTGTGTGAAGAAGATACAATAGCAGATCTAAAGAAGATTTGAGGAGATTTATGAGGCATATGTGAAGAGATTTGTGGAAGGTATTTAAGCAGATTTTTGTGAAGGAAATATAGAAGTGTGTGTGCAATATAGAGATATGTTATTAGAACACAAACAGATTTTGTGAAGAAGGTTTATATGAATATCATTCATTGAAGGAGAAAATTCAAGAAGACAAACTACTTTAGAGGTTGGTGTCTCATATCAAGAGATTGGTGTCTCGTGCTAAGTTGGTGCTTAGCAGTGGGGATTGGTGCCTACGAATTGTGGGGATTGGTGTCTCCAGTAGGTTGTCGCCTACAAAATTTGTAAGAGAGTTTTATATAAGCAATATTTTGCAGTGGTTTTCTTTCGTAAGGGTTGTCACGTACATCATGTGTTCTTATATGAATGATATTGTGCAATTGATGTTATTGTGATTGTTAAGGTGAAAAGTAATAGATAGTATTATACCGATTCACCCCCACCCCCACTCTCAGTATAATCGTGTGCTCATCAGTTGTTGTTTGGGTGAATTTTGTAGGAGGTGCTGGTAAAATTTTGACCAGCGAAGATTGGATGCATAGGAGCAAAAACAACATAAGCATCGTACATCTAGCATAAAGTGAAGGCAACAAGGGTGGCAACAACGGTGAGGGTGTTCAGATTTGTATGTGAACAATGGACACAACAGAAGCATGAGATGATTGGGTAAAGGAACCGTTTGTCAGAGATCTAAAATTGGGTGTAATATTTTTTTGGATAGCTTGAAGAGATTGCACAGGAGCTAGAATTAGCACAACAAAAACAAGTCATATATGTTTTTAAAAATTAAATAATATTGCCATGCATAAACGCTTGGCTTATTTGTGAAGCCATTTCAAACAATCCAACAAAGCATAAGTAACGTTGAGAAACATATGGGCACAATAGCAAGCAAATTCACGATATATATTTTTTCAGATTTTATTTGTTTTTGCTGCTACAATAAAGGTGTTGTCAGCCACCTATGTAAAGAAGGCATGATAGTGACACGAGGCTTGGCATGGAATGAAAAGGTCTAATATATAAAGTTGTTATATGGTTTTTTGTTTTAATAACTATCTAGGGTTAGAACACACACACACACAAAGTTTCGCCCAAATATATCAACCCAGAAAAGTATTGTTATTTCAGTATCTTTTGATTGCGGTTGTCTTTCAACAAAAGTTTATCCACATCAGCGTAGTCCCATTGTCATACATGTCCTAAAACAGTTTCATTCCACTCCAATACGTTTACAGTATTAACTGTTTTTGTAACCCCATTGTGAACTCTTGCCCAAAGGATTCAAATTAATTCTATATATTTTGATTTGGTAGTGGGTTCCTGTTAAAATTGTGTCAGCATGAGAACAATGATAACGTAAAACAACACACAAGAATTTTGCTCCAGCTTTCACAAAAAGTGAAATCCAGCTGTTTTTTCTGTAAAAATATCATTAAATGTCACTTTTTCCAAACTCATAAATGGGATGCACTATTAAGTGATTGACATCCTTATACAAGTTTCTTTGATTGAGGGGGACAGAACAAGTTTATTACCATTCAAGAGACAAGATCCAGAAAAATTGTGGTTAGTACCTTTGGAGAACATGTCAAGATTGTTGAAGAGCTTCATGCTGCATTTGATTGTCCGCCAGACAATATGGATCAACCTGCTGAAGTGATTCAAGTTCCACAAGACACTAGAAGACCACAAAAGGATAGAAGATAATTCTCAGTCTTGAGCTCACTACTCCCTTGGAGAGTTGTACATTGCTTTAGTTGCAACCTGGAGTGAAAACTTTATAAAGTTGAAGGTGACAATGATGAGGACCATACTTCTGCTCAAAAAGAGATAAGAAGATTTTCAATAAATACCAGACCAACTGAAGACCAAAATATATGTCAAGTGGAGGCCTATGCCTCACTTGTGAATAGTTGATTTTGTCCCCATAAAAAAGTAGTGAAGATCAATAAGACCCAATTTGTTTGTGTGCTCCTGGTCACAAGGTGTTGTGGACTATTGTGCATCCACATTCACAACTTCAAAAGATAAAAAGCTGAGTGTGTCCTTGTTCATGAGAAGGAGCACAGTAAGGCAATTCCAGCTATTGCTTGTTGTCGACAATAGTGTGTGTCCTTGTTCATAACTTTGAAGGAGGATAGTTGAGTGTGTCCCTATCCTTGGTCAAGAGTTCAACGAGGTTGTATCCCACTTAGGAGGTGTACTGTTGTCATTCCCACTGCTAACCGTAAATATGTTGAATTGTGTATGTTCTAGTTCACATAACAATGTCTTCTCTCCAAGTCTCAAGGTTATGACATAATAAGGGGGGCATTGTTGGGGTTTATATTACACCATAGTATAGTGTTAGGTGAATAAATAAATTAATATGTGAGGGTAGATTCAGATAATTAGTTATCTTTGTAAGCTTTGTTGAGTGATTGTAATAAGTTAAGAACAATCACATACAATAGGTTGTTGGGTTGATAGTAATTCATAGGAGGTTATTTTTAGCAGATAAGTTTGATGTGCAAACTAACTTGAATAGTGGGCTAGTAACAAAGGTTTGTTATATGAAAAATCAACCATGATGTGTATAAATATCTACATTATGAATCAATACTACATCCTATCCGTGCATTTGAATGTAAAAGACTAAAATCTATTATTGATGTGATTTTTTAGGAATTTGGGAGCCTGGTCATTATTGAGTTGGATTCCATTTGTGACAAGTTGGAGCAAAAACTCCGCCACATGAAGAGGTATTATGAGAAGATAGGAAACTCCAAGTCTCGCCAGTTTTGGGTTGAAGAGGGTGATTTTCCTCCACCTAGTCATTCTTACTCACTTCCGATGCAAAGGGGAGAATACCTCTTCTTCTTCTACTCTTAACTTAGAGACAACGGATTCTACTCTAAGTTCACAGGATAGATCAATCTCTGCCTCCTGTTGAACTCCCTAAACATCTTTTAGACACTAAGGTTGCTTCACAACAACATCCTAGAGAGCCTTCCGGTATTTTGGATTTTGATAACACAGACCATTATCCAAAATGGACACAACAGACTTTTGCAGATTTAAAAAATGAGGAATTTTGTACACCAAAACCTAAAAGACTCACAAATAGGTGGATAATGCCCTTGTGGAATCTCTTGGAAAACCAAATACTTTTGATGAGGAATTTTATGAGCAACCTTGGGTGGTTGCGATGCAACAGAAGTATGATACCATCATGAAGAATAATACATGGGTTCTTGTAGATTATACTCTTGGAGAGAAACCCATTGGATCAAAATTGATCAATCAGATTAAATACAAGTCCCATTGATCAATTGACGAGTATAAGGCACTTGTTGCAAAAGGCTTTGCACAACAAAAAGGAATTGACTATGAAGAAACTTATGCTCCTTCTGCCAAGTGGCATACAACTAAATGTGTTCTTTACCCTGTTGCTCAGAATGGATAGAGGTGAATCAAATGGATATAAAAAGTGCCTTTTGAATGTGAACTTTCAAGAGGAATTCTATGACTCAACCTTGAAGTTTTGAGGTTGATGGTTCTAGTCCAAGGTGTGTAAGTTGTTAAAAGCTGTATATGGACTCAAGCAAACACCTAGGGCATGGTATGCCAAGATTCATATCTACCTTAAGCAGATTGGTTTTCCCATAAGTGAGTCAAATGATAATCTTTATATTCAAGTTCAGGGTCATCACTTTGTCATTCTGATTTTGTATGTGAATGATCTCCTTCTTACAAGCAGTGATGACAAATGAACAAGGTGGTAAAGAATGAATTGCAGTAATGGTTTGACACGACAAATCATGGTTTTCTCCACTATTACTTGGGCATTGAAGTGGATCAGTGTAAGCACAGTATCTTCATTTCTCAATCTAAGTATATCTTGGGCATAATAGATAGGTTTCAAATGACAGATGTTAGGCTCACTCTTACTCGCATGGAAGGCAAATTTAAGTTGTCTAAAGAAGGTGATGCTACCTTTATTGATGGCAGTATGACAGTATAGATAGTAGGTTGGAAGTTCAATCTACTTGATGACTACCGGGCCTAATATTTATTTTGCTGTTAGTTGGGATGTTTCTCATGGCATTGTCTTCTTATGATGCATGCTTGATGATCTTCGTTTCTCACAACTTGCTCCTGCTCATCTTTGCATTGATAGTCAGAATGCCATTAAGATGAACAAGAATGTTTTTTTCTCATGCTCACATTAAACACATTGTAGTAAAGTATCACTATTTGCAGAGGTTATTTTCCAAGAAGACTCTAGATCCTCTTTGTTGTCATGTCAATCAAACAACTGATTATCTTCACCAAACCACCTGATCAGCTCAAGTGTGAGAAGTTGTATGACCAGCTTTGGTGTTTGTCCAAAGAGCTCTCTTTGATCATAGAGGGTTCTTTTCAGAGTTTTTGATCAGATGTTGCCTTTGGATTACAAGGAAGTTTTGGAATACTTTCAATGTTTAGGATGTATTCAAATTTTTAAATTAATGATCACTCAAAATAAATAGCCTACAACAGGACTTGCATTCAAAGTGTTCAACTTGCTGCACTCAGCTAACTTCATAAGCTAAGTAATGAGACCAAGTCTGCAATTATGAAGTTGTATAATGTACTTCAAGATGAAATTGTCTTTCCCTGTCAACAAAAACTTCTATATATGCAAATATCAATTTATTTGATAACTTTGAAGAGAGACACAACACAATGAGATGCTATTAACAAAATCTTGCAGGTATTAATTTATTTAAGTGACACTGAAGAGAGGAAAAAGAATGAGATGTTATTAATAAAGGAACTGCATTGAACAGCTTAATATGTATTAACAACATCATGCAGGTATTAATTTATTTGAGTGACACTGAAGAGAGGCAAAATAATGAGATCTTATTAATAAAGTAACTGCATTGACCAGCTTAATATGTACTGGAAAAATACAAATTCATAATCTTGAAATGATTTCTACTAATTACAATTTGCAAAAGTATACTGTGGAACAAATCCAGGATAACAAAAATCATTAGGGGAACAAATCTGGGAATATTCACCTCCGATAATTATGTGGGGAGGAAAATCCCTGTTAAGAGCAGCTAGCCTTGGTAGATGATTCTCTGCAGTAGTTTGCAAAGCTGTTGGATGCATACTATTATCTACTATTCTTGATACCAAAATTTCAGGTTCTGGTTTGCTGCTTTCCCATCTTCCAAGCTTCACAAATAAACCTCTCCTTTGATTTGAAACAACTCATAGCCTTGATGGACAAGGCTGTCGATAGTCATTAAGTTATACGGCTTGTGAAACTTCTAGCACAGCATGCCGGTCAACTGGGTCTCTTCTCAAAATCACCCAATTCTATCCATGGTCTTGCAATCTCATTTCAATGTGTTTAGTTGCCTTCAAATGAATTTTCTAAATGAAGCACTAGAGGGATGCATGTACAATGTCAGATAAGCCTAGATTCTGAAGATGCTGACTTGGCCACTGCATGAACTTTTAATATTCAGCTCCAACGTGTCGACTTCATCAAAATCTACTTCAAATTTGATGTAATTGATGCCGTTTCCAACCTTGTCATACTCATGCTTTAGGTTAGCAACCTGATAGGATTGGATCTGACAAAATAGACATGTATAAACTATAGTGATTATATAAGGAAACTGAAAACAAAAAAGGAATTTCCTTCAAAAACTCTGCAAAAAAAGGTATGATAAAACAGTATATGTTTTTTCATGTGATATAATGACACATTCTACTGTAATAAAATAGAACACAAGTTTCTGGAATGGCTCCAGTAAGGTTTTCGACTATGGCTTTATTTCATCTAGTAGATTGATTTTGTGTTGAAAAGAAGAGAACCTGCTTTCAGTTAAAATTAGAAGCAAAATAAACAAGCATAAGAGAAAGGAGAAAATATAATGGTAAATGATTTTATGGATTGTGGAGCATGATGGTAAATGTTGAGTGAGAACTTGGGAAAAAATAACCTCTTGGTCACTGTAGGCCCACCACTGAAGAGAACTCAAAATTTATATATAATCTCTGTATAAGTTTCCTATATATATATATATTCAGTGACCTCAAAATTTATATAATCTCTGTATAAGTTTCCTATATATATATAGATATATGCATGCATGCCTTGAATGGTAATATTGACACTATCATGGTCCTAGATGAAACTGTTTTAATGAAACTGTTGATAAAAGTAAAAGTAGTAGTTTCATAATCTCCTCGACTGGATTCTCCAGGTAATTTTTTCTGTGGACTGAAGCTGTACTCTCTTCCCATGGGATAACATTAAGATTAACAAACACAGTCAAGATAATAATATTCAATGTTGGCACCATGGTTGCTAGGCTTACAATAATCTGCATAATCATTGTAGTTGGCAGAACGGCCTTGCACACCATGGCGATGTGAGAAAGTAGCCCACACTAATCTAGAAAAATAAATAAAGAGAGAAGGGAACCAATAAGGAGGCTTCTAATTGTATTCACCAAAAATGTATGATTAGAGACAGCAAGCCTGCCAATAGGGTTAGGTTAAGAAGGGACCTACAAACTAATGAGATATAGACAGAACCACAAAGGCAAAATATGGGAATTATACATGATTCAGCGTGTGGGGATTTTTTTTACGAAAGAGTTTTCTCCATGTACGTGCTATGTAATGTGTAGCGTGTTATCTTTGTACATTTTGTAAACTCTCATTTCATTTATTTTCTATTTTTTATTTTTTATATAATGATTAGTTGTCTAAGATCCTAATTGTTAACATGGTGTTAGAACCGATTAAGTTGTGCTTATCATTTACCATGTGTGAATTCAATTTATTTTTTTCTCTGATGATTTAATATTTGAATTACTTGCATCATCACGGCTGCATTGGGTTGACAACAATGGTCCTAAAATATGTGAGGGTGGAGAAAGATAGCTAGGTAATTTCCTTAGCATAGAAATGAGAGACCTTCCAATAGAATCACATCACCTTTTGGCCATTTTATGTTGTAAACATTTGAATCACTACTTTTGTCGATGGACCAAAAAGATAATGAATTAACCTCTAGTTTGTAGGCTCCATGAATTACTAGCCTGAATATGATAAGCCACAAGTATGCTCCTTCCTATTATGAATTTCTCTATGGACAACTCTTCATCACGACTTCCACCTCTAAACGTGGATCCAAGTGATTCTTCCATTGTGAATTTTGGAAATCAAGGTGAAAATAGAGGATTGTAGATATCTTTCTCTATGTTTTGGTAGAGGGGCCAAGCGAGTAGTCTTGTTTGTGTTTGGTGAGAGAATGCACAACTTGTCGTCTTCAAGTTCAATGATTTCTTCATCCATATTGTTTTCAGGAGGGATTCATAAACTCTTTGTGGCAGATTCGTTATATGAATTGCAAGAACCTTTTTTCTCTTTTTACAACAAACTCACCAAATGTAAACTCTTCCAACACAACCTAAAGATAACCACTAAAATTAAGAAAAGTAAATCAGACAGTACATCAACCACTAGTTCTATAATTAAGTCATAAGCCAAACCAAACATGAACAAAACTTATAGATGGCAATTGTTGGTGGACATTTGACTAGCCAAAGATTGTGGATGACATTAGCCACCTTTTGCTTTGGAGATCATGAAAATTTCATGTTATGTTTTAATTCCTATGTATCCATTTTTATTATACCAACCCATTGATGCTTTCTGGAACTTATTTGTTTAAATATCCATTTAAACAAGATTTTCAGCTGAATCTCTCTTGGAATAGTATAAAAAATTATTGATAAAATAATGACAATTGATTGAACAAATCAAGGCTCGTGTTAGGCCACCTATAGCAATTGAATAAAGCTTGTACTGTTGATGTGATGATGGCCATGCTACATGGAAAATAATTGCACTATAAACAGTCAAAGTCTGATGTCTATTGACTATTCCTTAAAGAGGCTCAAATAAATAGTGTATGGGATGGTATACTTTAACTCCAAGCACTCTGGAATAAATCTACACCTTCTAATGTTTTATTAATTGAGCCCCTTCAAAATCTCTTACATGTAACAGATGACAAAGCCTATCCCATGTCATCACACTAATGTAAACTTATTCAGTGGCACTCTAGTCGAGATGCTCCATAGCTATTGATGGCTTTTTGTGACGGTAGTTCAAAACTTTGGGGACATTTGAGCCACTTTAGTGAGCACCACTATCAAATCAATATTGTAGGATCCATCAAAAAGAATAAACTACCTTGCATAAAACCAATGTTCTCCCAATTTAAAACTGAAGGTTTCTTCCTCATTGTCTGAGAATGTTTGTGGAGAACACGAACCCTGCTCAATCAACCACAGTTCCTCACCCCTTTGAAAATTTGTCCAACAAAGAGCACAATGAAACCGACCAATATTCATAAAAAACACTAATAGAATATTTCACAAAGATAGAATAAGAACTCAAAATTTATTCATTTCAAGTGCCATATACGATTCTCTCATATGGATAGTAATACAACTAGAGAGAATACTGAAGAGCGACCCTCCACAAATGTCTGATCATGAACATGAAAAAGTTAGTTGGATGATGGTCTGACAACTGCATGTACCAACCATCTCTAATCACAAAAATTGATGCCAAAATATAACATAGCAAATGTTTCTTAGTCTAGACTGTTTTAATCCAATGCCTTAAGTTAACAATGAAGGATGAATTTTTATTTTACCAAAAGCAATTGTCTACTCTAAATGGTAACATGAAATAATTATACATGAAGCACATGTCAAAGGTCTTGGCAAACATTTTGGAAGAGGTAATATTATTGAGCAGTTAGAAAAAAACTATTGTTGGTCAAGCATACCACAAGTTTCACCATTGAAGGATGTATACAGACTATTCCCTAAACTAGTGACCAAATTCATTACTCTAGGAATGTGTGGGATATTTACATAAAGACTAGATTCCTAAAGGCCAATATACCAAATAAAATATGAAGAAATTTGGTCATTGTTGAATTTTAAGATAATTTTTTTTTTGGATCTACAAAAATTGAATCTCACTTTTCTTCAATGAATCTAATTTGTATGAAATTTTATGTTAATCTTCATACATAAGTTCATCAATCAAAGAAATGAAGCTTGATTAATTTAAATTTTCCTTTGCTTAGAAGGCAGTTACAGTTTGGATGCCTTTGTTCGATATAATACATTGAAAAAATGAATGCCTTGTTTATGAAGATGGACTCTCCAACCTCTGCTCAAATTCCATAACTATGGTAACAATCCAGAAATCAAAATTCCATAACTTTATCTCACAATCAAATTTGATTTAATGATCATTCAACATCAAATAACACAATTACACAGTCTAACAGCAATTTGAATTAAATTAACCAAATTTAGATTACATATATCCAAACATTACAAATTCTACTCAGCAAGATTTCAACAACTCCATCGTGCAGCCTCTCTCTTTTCTCACACCCACTCAATCTCTCCCAATTCCAACGCAGCCTCTCCTGTTGTTCCAAAATTTGGATGTCTTAAACATGCCCATGGCTTCCCTACTGTCTCCACACCTCCTCAATTCAAATCAATCTCTATACGCATATTGCATGATGCCAATCATTTTGCTTGGTTGCTTCTTGATATGCTTAGTTTTGCCCCATTTGTGGGCTTGACCCCTCCTCTTCACACACAAATCACGCCTACTCCTCTCTGTTTCCTTAAATCTGCATTCTCTATTTACTAACTCGTTCTCATACAAGAATCATACTTCTCACACGGGCGCACGCTTTTCTCCTATTCCACTTTGTGTTGTATTCAATCCTATTCTAAAGCATGGCCATTATGTTACAATTCAACTTGTTCTACTGTGCAGTCTCTTGGCAAAATGTGATGCTCCTTTATTGGCGACTTATTCACCCACAGTCTCTACTTTCCTGTGGTGCAGGCTCTATTCTCTGCCATTTTGGGCTGCGCAGAAGTCTTAACTCTCCCCTCTCTATTCTACAGCCACTATTCCTCCTCCACTCTGCCGCGCCCCTTCCTGTCTCCTTCAACCACTGCGTCCCCTCTCTCCCCTCCTCCTTGGCGTTCTCTTTTCTCATTTTAATGACTACATTTTTAATTCATATTCTCTTGTCTCTTTAACTTCTACCCATTTGATTTTTCCCTCTACATTATTTTTAAACCACAACTCTTTATTTATCTCTCATGTTTTCCATAAAGCCATTAGTATCAAAACTATTTCTTGGTGATCGTGAAGCAAACGTGATAATGTAAGATGGAATCCATATCACTTCAATTTGGAGGGAGTCAAAATAATATGCAAAGAACCGTAAGAACATTGCCAATGCCAACGTAGACCAATAACATCATCCTGTCGCCAATGAAATGGATGCATGGAACAAAACTGAGTTTTGATGTAATTTCTTACCAAAAGCTCGAATTCTTCCAAAAATTTGCAGAGATGAGTGTATCGACGCCATCTAACTTCCCACCAAGCCACTCTACCTCAAACCTCACAGATTTTGAAATTTTAAAACTTCGCCAAATTACCAACCAAAGTCGTGAAATGGTTAAATCTCCAAAACTATCAACTGTATGGCTTCGAAACTTCTGCCATCAAACCCAGGATGGAGTCTAAATTCTGCCTGTAAGAACGTTTTCCATGAAACCTCACCAATCTCCCGAAACAAATTTTTTTTGGTGATGTTGATTGCGTGTTTGCCTGAGTGCTCCTACATCACTTGTACATAAAAATCTCGTTGGTGAATCGGATACAAGCTAAGCATTTAGATGGTAACCACATTGGAAAGACATGTTAGGAGTTAGTGGATCATAAGGTCATATGCCGTCTAGAAGGATTGTCAATAAACTGATTGTTTTTTAAGTAGAAATAGATGTAATGAGCTAATGAACTGAAATTGGTATGAATAAGTATGTGTATAGTTGTATTTGTGAGCTAGAAGGTGCAGGGAGGAGGTATAGTTGTTGCACAAGGCATTCTTATTGCTGTACAAGAGATCGGAGTAGCTGTACAAGGGTTTCCAGTTGTTGTGCAAGACCTTCCTAGTTGTTGCATTAACTACCTTGCTATGCAAATAAATGCCTTTGATGTGCAAGTATCCTTCTTGCTGCATAAGGTATTCCTTGGGCTGCATAAGCAGCCCCCCTGCTGCACAAGAAGTTTTCTTGTTACACCTGGAACCATTTGGCTGGCCCAGACCTTTCTTTTACTATGTAAGACAAACACTCTCCATAAATAAAGTGATGAATTGTTCAAACTGATCTGCTGATAAGTGAATTGGACAACAAGATGATTCAGCACAACACTCCAAGATGTGTCCATGGGGGTCCAAGATATGTTTTGTTTATTTTACAATAAACAGGATCTTTTTGGAGAATTGGTTGGACAGCCAAACTGCTTGGCAACCAAAGTTAGAAAAAGGACAAGTTTGTTATATAAGGAATAATTAGGTGGCAATTTGATTTAGAACTTGTTGTAACAAGATTGCCAACCCCCAGTATCTACATAAGCATAGAGTTATAGACAAAGAATACACACGCATTCTCTAGCATTCAGCATAGTTATTGTGCAAGTGCTCAGCAATTCGTCATTTGAAAGTAACATATTTATTAATTCAATACTAATTTAAAGGAGAGTGTGTGATTTGTACATCAGTCTGATTGGCAAATGGCCTGTGCAAGTGGATTGGTGGCAGCTATTAGGTTTGCTTTAATTTTTTTGTATGTTATGTTTGATTTCATTTGTGATTGCATAATAATTTGCTGAATATAAGATTAGTCTATGATTTATTTCTAACATATTGTTCTGATATATTGCCATTATAGTTCTGATATTATTGTTGAAAATCAAAAAGGATGTTGTGACTTGAAAGACTTCCTTTAGTGTGTTGATAGATTTAGCAAGTTTCTTCAATTTCAGTCATTTGTTTTTCCTAAAAGTCCCTAGTAGATCTGAATTCTCATTTAGATACTCAGCTTTATAAAAGATTTGTGATCTGCATATATTTTGCAAGACACCTGGTCAAAACCAACATTCCAGGACTTTAAATGATATTTAGTGTGTTCAAAACTTCAACATACACAACGATGAAATTTACAGCCTTATACGCATATTTGCAGCAAATTGCAAAAAAATATAACATTTCCTAATATTAAACATAAATGAAAAGGCATCTTTGAAGGAGTAATGATAGAGTTCCTTCTCTTATGCCAGGATGCTGCCGCTGCACCTCGCTCCTTACAAATCTGTCTCCTCTTGGGTCAAGTGAGTGTGGAGCCATTCCCAACAGAATGGATCAATTGGCAGCCTATCGGCCATGGAGGCTTTCCGAAGATTTTATAGAAATGAGGTAAATATGATCTTCAAAACCATCCAATAATATTAAATGAAGTCAAATAGAAATGGCATAGAGAATCTACAAGACAATCATAGCTAACAAATCCTTGATGGCATAAAAACCCTCAAGGTGTTTTTCATATTCAATTGTAAAATGTTTTAATCTAACTCCTTACAAACATCCAAAATTTCAATGTGTTAGCCTCAAGTGTTAGGAGGTTAAAAGATGGTAGAAATGGGAGTCATGATGTGTTTTAGTAATCTCCTCAATTACTTACTAAAAATAAGTACCTTCTAACTAAATTGCAACCAACAAATAAACCCTAAAATCACTTAAGTTACTTTCAAGTCAATTAAAAAATTACTTCAAATTAAGGTTGGTCTATCCATCCTCAATGTGAAAATAGATCACTTAAGATGACTTCCGTTCCTTGTTAAACACCACAACTAAATCAATCCTTCTTGACAATGATTGTCTCGATATAAAAGTTCTCCATTTATCAATGATTCTTTCCATGGAGACTAAATCCAATGTTTTAAAATCCATCGAGCAAAGACCTTGCTAGAGCATGAGTTAATTGGTTTGGGTTTACTTATTCTCAAGTTCTTCAACACCTACCTACAAGTTGGCCATGCTAGAAGAAAGATCACAAGCTTCCTTGGTAACTGTTGGAACCCAATCTAATAGTGCAAAAATCTGCTTGATTCCTAGCCCCTTTGTGCATTTGGCTTTATTGCACCCATCATATATAACCGACCTAAGAAATCTTTAAATGGGTCTCCCTTGGTCAAATTTGCATGTGTTGTTCCTCATCACCCCTCATATCCCTATAATATTCTAGAAGCTGAAAACAATTCAAAAGGTTCTAAGTTTGGGGTGTTCCTAGTCATTTTCTTAAGTTTTGGAAAATTTGCATACTTTAATGGACAATCGGACTTCTTGTGTCATACTACCTCTTGTCATTACTACTAGTCCTGCATGAAAGTTCTGCAAAGCTCACCAAATCTTTTCTTCCTTCCATTTTCCTTCATTCCATCAATTTGTGAGATTTAGATGGTCATCCAAACTTATGTCTCCCCTCCCAACCTCCTTCTACATCGAATCCCCGTATTTTCCCATTCCCTTGCTTCAATTCCCATTTCCCTACTTTGCAGACTTGTAGAGTTTCGATGGTCATCCAAACTTCCCTTCCCCATCTCTATGTCCCAATCCCTTCCTTTCCCTCTTTTCTTGCACTCCCCTTTTGTGGCATCCTATTGCACTTTCTAACTTCCTCCACTTTCAACTAGCGGTCCCGCATTGTTTTCCTACAAAGTTTCCAATTGGCTTTGTTGTGCATCTTCATCCTTTTGCAGAGTTCCTTTGGAGATCGGGATGTTATTACCTCCAATTCTATGCCCTTTCCCTACATTTTTTCCTACATTCTTCATTCACCCATCTTCATCCTTTGGTAAAGTTTCAATTGACTTATAGACTTCCATACACATGTCTAGTTCTCACCTCCAGTCTCGCAATGAATCCCCACACCTCTCATGCTTTTGCATTCTCTACATTCCATCCAAACTTTTCGTGAAGACTTTCAATGGATTTCTAGACTTCCTTTGTTACGTCTAGTCTTGACCTATCTCACATCAAATCCTCACATTTCCTCATGTTCGCTTCAACCACTCCCCAAATCCTCCCAGCACACCATTATTGACTAAATTTGACCCTACAACTACTCCATGAGGTTTTTCCCAACTAAAACGCCATTGTCCATGGATTTTCTTGCAATTTTAACAATAGATGATGAAGAATTCCAATTTACCATCAATGCAATGGTTGAGTTCCAACTTCCAATGATCTTCACACTTGTTCTAGATCGTCCATCTCACAAATTTTGTAGGTTTTACCTTATCTTGCATGCCAAAATTACGATATCCAATCCTTCATTGAATTCCTGCAAGCAACTAAGGAAAAAACTATAAACTTCCACGCACAATCCACAATGCCATTAATGGTCCAAGAATGGATGTGATTAGATGGGTAAGGCTTTCAAATGCCTCTTGGTAGTTGTGGACCCCTCAAAGACATGATCTATGAAAAAACTTATGGTTGTTGATAAAAAAAGGCAATCTCTGGTGTATAGCCATGTGGAGATGATCTGAGCATGGCATGGCAGCCTATGCAATTGCAAACAACCTTGGTTCTTCCTCTGAAATTGTGTTGATATGGAAAGACATCTATACTTGGCCTTTAAATAAAAAAGGGGATGGAAAAAGGTTGAAGAGATGAAACAAAAGAGAATTCAGTTACAGAACATTAGGGTTTCTTTCCAACAACAGGTTTAGGGCATTTTTTGTATTGTGATTTTCTAGGTTTTCTCCCAAAGGGTGTGATACCATATTGTAATCCAAAAAGGAATGTTTTAATGAGTAAATTTGTCATCTTTTGAATGTCTCCATGAACACTGTATGTCCTTTTGATGATCTGATTGACCTTCCTAGTTACATTTGCTAATTTGAGTGTTATTTGACTAGTTTGTCAACTGGAAGGCAATAAAACTCCCTATGAACCTTTGCAAGGCATCTTATCAAAATAACACAAAAAGTGTGTAGGATTGTTTATGGATAACTAAGTTATGTTCAACTGGATGTTCTACAATTTCATCCACCTACATTTTTGCATGCATAGAGCTTAGCTTGTGTGTGGATTGAGAGGTATAGTCCTTATTGTTATCTTTGTTAAGGTATCATAGAATAGGTTTCATTTGGCATTCCCCTTTGGATCATAAAACCTAAGACTCTATTATCCCTACCAAATAATGCTAACCGTCTACTTTGTGCTCAACCTCCCATCTAACCCACACTTTCAAAACAACAAATAATCATTATTTTTGGTATATATTATGTTGAATTTATTTGCTTTACTTCGATATCTAGACATATGCAATATCATTAGGATATCTCTAAGCAACATCTCCAAACTCTTTACATGGTTGTTCATTTTCTTTATGAAGGTGCAAAGCCCTTGTATTGTCAAACCAGCATATAGGCACTTAGTGACAAACAAATAGGAGTGTTTTATGCAATGGGTATGGTTCGTTCCAAGGTTTATTTTCATTCCTTATATTTATCTTTAATATAGCACCTTAATGAATACCCCCTTGGCCTAGAAAGCCTAAAGTCGAAGAAGACCTTACCCACCTTAGTAAATTGGTTCGTCATTGTCCTTGCCTAATCATAAGTTATAGGCCTCTTGCCCTGAATTTGACACCCCTAGCACTCAGAAATGGCTTATTTTTAGGGATTTGAGAACCTACAACTTTGAGCACCAACAATGACCATCTATCATAGTAGAGGTTATGAACTTTCTCAAGTTGTAATTTATCTAAGATGAAACAAACCCCTCATGTGAGTTACGAGGGAGAACATAGTTTGTGTCATTTCCAAGTGTAGTGGCGCTAGTGTTACAAGACTCAAACTCAACAAGCTAAATTTTGACCCAAACTGAACCAAGACTCGCAAATTGAAAAACCATGAAATATAGAAATTTTTAAGGATTTAAAACTTGTTTCATGCACCCTTTAATAAATGAACTTTAAAGACACAATAAACTAATCAAATCGAAGCTACTTTAATCACATACACAAGTATACATCGATCACATGAGTATAAAAGTGGATTTCAGCTTAAGGAAACAATATTATTAGATATATAAATTATAAATATTGTCAAATGTATACAAAACTCATGGAGTATGAAATACATGGCATCAAAAAAAATATCAAATCTAAAAATATGTCTATGACTTAGAGTAGTCTACATCACTCATCCCAACATCACGGCAAGTCCTACACTAGTGTCTAAGATAGATAGGTCCTTGATTATAATGCAACCATGATTTTTTTCTATGTCTTAATGACACCAACATCCAAGGGGCCTACTTGTGCTCTATTCTCCTCTTTTTCCATGGCTACTGCCTCTACCTCTTGATCCACTTGATCAAACCATGCACGGTCCTCATCGCTGAAGATAGGATCCTCAACCTCGGTGATCCAATCTGACTATGGATCAACTTTCTCCACAATGATGGGAAATAAGTCGATGCCCAAGATTTGTTTGTGACGAAGGTAAAAGTTGTAATGAACATAAACAAGATTATTCAAATTTTGCATTGACAACCTATTCCACTTCATGGAGTGTATGTGCTCAAACATACTTCGATTGCGCTCACATCTTAAAGCATTGCATGCTTGATTGAAGATGTGAATTGCAATCCTCTAAAGATTTGGCACCTTCGCACAAAACCTTTTCCACAATGCATCTAAAATGAGAGGAAGAAAAAAATCAATCTCACTGTCTAAATTTGAATTTCAATGATGTTAAAAATGAGAAAAGTAAATTACACCCTTAATAGACTTTTACCTTACTACAATGACATCCAATTTGTCTTACATATCTCTCATGCAAAGAGGTCTACTTGTGCAAGTTTGAAGATCTAACTATTAGTGATTATCTATGCTCAAACCTAAAGATCAGGTGCCATCTGCTCTATGACTATGTAGAGCCCACTCAAGACCTCCTCATCGGCCTTGAAATCTGTGCAAAATTGGAATGTTGGATTGAGGAAATGGACAGCTACATGTAAGGGCTTGTGAAGCTAAAGGTGCCATTGTTGATCAATGATGTCCCATATGGAATTATACTTATCTTGAACCCTAGCATAAATGGATCGTATGTAGCCCATTGTAGGCTTCTCTCCATCAACAACTTGTAAGAAAAAAAACTAAAGGCTTTGTGAACTGCAATTATTGTGAAACATTAACATAAGTGTGAACAAAAATAAGCAAATGAAATGGAAATATAAACAAAATATAATGAAAATCTACTTCTACGATAACTTTGGCTACAAGCCAAAAATTGTGCTCATCGAAAATCCAATCAACCATGTCAATCCATACATTGGTCTTAGGATATGATGATGTAGATCACTCCTCGCTAAAAAACATGTGTTTCAAAGTGGCCTTTAACTGAAGCAAGGATTGCAACATGATAAAATTTGTTGAAAAGTGGGTTATTTTGAGACGAACCAACTCCTTTTTCATGAGTTTTCTCATTAGGTTGAGGACCCAAGTATGATTGTATATGTATTTATAAATATTTTTAGCATGCTCCACACATGCCTTGATCCATGGAATCTTGCCAAGATCCTCTAAAATTAACACAAGGAGCTTCACACTTGAGAAACTTAGAGAAATTTTTCATCTAATCTTGAGTTGACAACTTGACAATCACTCCTCTAGGGGTGCATTGGTCTTGTTAGTGCACTTTTGTTAGAATTTTACTTTAACAACTTGACCCACAAGTGATTTTGAATGCCATATTTCACTTGTATATGCTTTTCTCATGTTAGCAACTTTACATAAGGAGCCTCATGGGTGCACTCAAGGTCCTTGAAACACTTTTTGGTTCTAATTCTTCATGGCATTTGCCTTGTACGTTAGAAAAGTAATTTTTGTGCTAATTTGATGTTGATTTTTGCCACTTACGTGAAAATTTGGTTTTTGCTATGTTCCTTGGGGACACATCCCTACATAATTTGACCTCTTCCCCTATAGAGGACATTTCAGAGATGCAAGGACAAGCAGGAAACATCCCCACCAGTGCTCAATTTTAAAAAAATAGGAAATGTTTCAAGGACATTTAATTTGAGAAAGAAATGCCAGGAGATGATAGGAGATGGCTAACCATCCCTGGGACAGCTACGAAACATTTGGGTCATCTCGGCTAGTCCCTACAACTTAATCAACATAAATTGCAATTTAAACCAAAAAAACACACAAAACTAGAAAAAAAAAGAAAAAGAAAAAGGGATGGGGCACCCACAAGTACCCCCACACCCCTTTACACAACTTTAAACTTAAAAAAGCCACATGTTAGGTCCAAAAACAGCTCTCCTAAATCCTAGAGATTTTTCCACCTTCAAGGCCAAGGGTTTGTCTTCAAGAAGGCAAAAAGGGGCTCATTAAGAGACTCAAGATGGTTAAAGGTTAACATATGAGAGTCTCCTACTCTCCAGGGCCAGCCTCAAACCAGAAGATTATTCCTAGAGGTATGCCTAAATAGGCACTTAAATCAAACAAAATGAACAATTACACAACCCACAACAGTCATACCCAAATGTAGACTTAACCCTAATAACTATCACTAAGTTAAGTCCAACCGACTGCAATAACTTCTATATAGCTGATTCAAATACTCTACACATGTGTCTATAGATGACAATAGTGAAGCAATCTCTTAAGATAATTTATTTCAAACCTTTTAACATTTAGCAAAGTACAAACATGTTGCAAATGATTCGCTGATAATATAACATTTTGTTTCACCTAAAATCCATCGTTGGTTTTAATAATGAATCATAAACAACATTGCACTAATCTACTTCTACTTCCTATACTATTGGTGAATGATTTTGATGATTTTATGGATATGGAAGGTCAATATTCCTATTGATCATTGCCTTATTGGGTAAGAGTTATATCCAACCATAACAAGAAAAGCACTATAAATAACAGACAAGTATGATGCAAAATAAACACTTATGCTTAATAATCCTTCTTTGAACTCATTGATATTCATCCACAATAGGTAAGAGACCATTACATATACCAAAAATGCAATAGATTTAAATGCTGCAACATTTTCAAATACCTATTATAGCTGCACCAAAAAATGTGATGGAAGAAATTTTACAAGAAGAGGGCTTGTCACACCCCTCACTGCACAAACAATCCAAAATATCGATGAACAGCCATGAAGACAACAGTTTACATACATCTGCTACAATAGCTACCTCTCTACAACTTAGAGAGCAGCTCTAATGGTGGAACTATCAAATATTGAAACCCTAGACTATTTTGCACTATGGCCAGAAAAAACCCCAAAAAACCAACAACCGCCCTTTGAATGAATGATGAAGTTACATATATAGATTGGCAACCTAGGAAATCAGGTTGTGTAGAAGAATGCGTGCAAATTTGATTATGTAGAGAGTGCTCATGTCCTAGCCACTGTCGTGATAAATGTTGTGTATCAAAATCGGCCATCTAGAATAGTGAGAAAACCACTTTATGTCCATTAACCTTACCTTTGCATATTAATGGCGTGTGGACTTTTGTGCAAGGATGAGCAAATCACCCGGAAAATCTGCTAAAAGAGCAACCTAGAGATGGCATGTCACTTGTCAAGCTCTATAACAATAGGTATGGGCTAAGCGTTGATCTTCTTCCACAAATCCACGCCACTACACAAAGAATGATTGTTTGAGGCCATCTAATTGAATGTGGTAGCTAGGAAAACCCTTTGCAGTAATATCAGGTAGGTGGAAAGGACACGCTGAGCATTAATGTGAAATTGTAGGCATTCTAATGCCTGTCAATTTTCAAGTTCTGAGAGAAACTTAGAAGCATGGATCTTCACACAAAACTGGTGGATGTTAGGCCTCAAGGAGAAATGGAGAACAAGAACTTAAGATTGATGGGGACCAAGATGTGGGATGGAATAGGAACTTGGAATGTAAGTTCCAAATCCAAACCAAAGTCCAAAGCCTATTGAATGTATCAGAGGTTGGGAGTGGGCAAAGAACAAGGAACTAGAACCTTAGGTTCCAAATTCCATTCAAGGACCAAAGCCTAATTGGGAACCAAAGGCATGACAATGTCAGGGAGCAAGAGATGGGAAGGAATGCAGAATAAGAACATTAAGTTCCAAGTCCCTATCAGGGCCCAAGGTCCAACAGGGAATAAATGTAAGAAGGCTTTAGAAGGGGAAGTAGGGTGCGGAAAGAGACACAGAGTTGGAATTTTAGGCTCCAAGTCCTCATTCCTTACTGAAGCCCAAAGTCCTCTGAGAGAACAAAGTAAGGACACAAAAGAAATGGAGGATGGAGTGAGACGGGGAATAGGAACCAAGGAGAACCAAGGAACTATGGATAAGTTCCAACATCCATGAAACCTCCAAAAACCCGAAAATCTAGAAAATATTCAAGGGAAAAGCCAAATAATTGGGCCATGACAGAAAAGTAGTCCCTTAACACGTTTTACTAAGGGGTTCAAGATAACACCATTTTTGAATGAACATCCTCAAACACTATTTTAACATAGGTGACCCAACTGGAGGCTACTCAAATAGGTTATCAATAGAGGGTGAGATAGGGCTAAGACACACAACATGGAAGGGACTCAATCAAAAAATTGGCATTGCAGATTTGAGTCCCAACACCACACTAATAACTAAAAACAAAAAACACTCATTTTGCCATTTTCCATATTGTGAAGAAGACAGAAGGAGAACTATTGTGAGAAGAGATGAGAATGGTAGTAAGAAGAAGGAAAGAGAGCATCAAAACTATTGTGAGAATAATGGCATATGCCTTGAAGGTTTGTGCGGTCTCAAAGCTACTGCCCTCCACCCCATTGGGGGCACCACTCCCAAACTATTGTGTGGAGCATTGCTCCTTGACCCCATTGGGGTGTTGCCCCCAAACCCTTGTGAGGGACACTGCCCCTCAACCCTACTTACAACTTCATATAGTCAATCAAGAGGAATAGGCTTATGTCTCGACAATTGGAGAAGTTGATGGTTGTGCATAGTGCCTTGTGCCTTCAAGATCCACAAAGTCCTTCATCAAACTCCAACCACATGTTGGGATGTTGATCCCCAAGATGCCACACAAGTTGATGACGAGAAGACACAAGAGGGAATGGTTGGGGTTCCATTGGATAAAGCAGTCCCTCACAATGGCAATTACTTAGACTTAGACTCCAGTTTTGATGCAATGTTAGCAAATGCTGATTAGGGGCAGTAATAAATTTTCTATGTTTTGTCATATTGTGATTGAGACTTGCAGCCTTTGGACATTTTGTTATAATTTTTAAACAATACATATGCACATTGACAATGAAAGCAATTGAATTTTGTTAATTCGTTTGCAACTCTCATGTGAAATTTCAATTCAACTCTAATGTTATGTATTAAGGCTCTCTAATGTATATGATGAATGTCTTATCAATGTTATCATACGAATATTTGAAATTTCCTGTATTTTAATTTTTCCTTATTTTCATAGCCATCCCCTATCATCCCTCTCATAGAAACTTGGTGTTGGTTGGATCTAGACTAGGAAAAGTAAATACATTGGTTCAATGCATGCTAATTTATGTGAGTGGCAAGCTTAGTAGTTGGTAGTAGGTAGTAGACCTAATAGTCTATCCAGCTATAGTCTAGACTATCTAGCTGTAGTTTTGTCAGTCGCCTAAGGGGCCTGACAATGTTAACAACCAATCCATGGCTCCAACAGTTGCAAGATCACGAACACTAGCCATCCTAGTGACCTATTTCTTTGTTGACATTAAAAAGTGCATGAACTTTACCATTTCAGTGTATTTTGTCTTACAACATGACACACAACTCCCTAGAAATGCATCCGAGTCTGATATGAATTTTTCTTCCTCCAGCATAATATAAACCACCTATATGCCTCTTCCTGACTTTGAATTGCCCTCAAGTACCTTTCCTTCATCACAACATGCCTCCAAATGCATTCATTTTCCTACCTATACACTTCACTACTTCTCTTGTATCTCAGCTGACAACCCACCTCATTTGACATGCTTGCAAAACCATGTCTCTTAAGCCTTACAAAGTTATTAGCTAATATGACGATGACCATATTGACAACCATAAGAAATAAGGACTTAGATTTAACTTATAAAGGAGAAACGAGTTTTACACAATATTTGACCTAGTATGAAAAGTTTTGTATGGGCACAACAAAGTAGAAGTGTCAACCATCATTTAGGCCACTGAGGCATCTAACCTTCCCACAAAGCCTTCCATGGATTACAATTTATATTCATTATATTAGAGATATTAAAGGAAAACTTTAGAAATTGATTTTTCCTCTACAATGCTACCTAAGGAAATTATTTATCCATGGATGGTATGACCAATGCTAACAGATTGGCATGGCCTAAGGCATTGGGTACTTCTGTATTCAAAGAAAAATATTTAAGCTTTGCACCTAGAACACTTTCTCTCTCTTTTTCTTCTCTTTTGATGCTATTTGGTATTCCAAGTGAAATAGGATTTGAAGATTTCTTATCTTTTCTTCTCTTAGTAGGATCATCATCACCAACAACTTGTGTGCCCTTAACAAGCAATTTTTTCAATAAAATCCAATTGTGTCAGAAAGACTATCCTTCAACTTGTGAACCTCATTGCTCCAAAGCTCTGGTTGTATAACTACCACCACTTTCAATGCTAAATTTAACAATAGGTATTTCCATCAGTTCCAAAGTGTGAATAGTATCATGTGACTATAGGTTATCAAAGATCTCGCATCTCTAGTAAACATCATTGAGCTTGCTGAGATACTGAATTTTATCTAATAACTAAGATAAAAGGGACTCAAATCATTCTTTGAAAAACACTCCCTGCGACTTGTGGGACTAGTCATGGCAATACTATTGCATGACAGTGTGGGGGCCAACGGATTCAAATGATTTAACTTCCTCCAATCTAACTAGTGATCATGCAAGTGTCTTTCCTCTTTGTAATTTTCCCAGGTATCTTCATCAAAATGCAAATGCTACATTCAATTTTCCCCTCAGATCCAAATGGTTTCTACCATCTTCCATAGGGACGAATTGTAGATCCATAGTCAGATTAGCACCATGGCTTTATCTTTGCAAACAAAGTCATTGATTCAAATTCAATAATTGATAGGTGAAGACCTCTTACACTCCCCATTTAAGACCTTACATAACTCCATGGTTTATTGAGAGAATTCCGTTAGGAAGGAAATCAAGAATATGTTTGGAAAATCGATAAGGCTTTCCACAAAACCTTAAGGCACAAATGTATGTGTATGAATCATGTTGTATAAATCAAATGGCCTGCCACTTGATTGTTTCATCCCTTCCTGAGAAATACAAAAATCTGAATTTCCACACAACTCCAAGATCATTGTTGTAAATCTTCTAGCCTTTCTCATAATTATCCCAATAGAACCCAGGATAACACATGTATGTTGGAGCATTTTGTTTCAATAATTCCCTGCCACTCGAAGAAGATAACTTGTTGGCAGAATAGAGAAGAGCATATTCAAGATAATAAGTCGTGTCAAATGACTTTTTATTAATAATTCAAATCAACTGTTGGTGGATGGAATTGTTTGATAATAATACAAGCCCCTCTAAAATGTGTTTGTTCCCATAAAATTTGCTTCATGAAGAACATCTAGGGAAGAAAAGAATCTGCATTGGGTTCCCAAACTACTCTATCCAAGAGGACAATGGCATGTTTGCACTTGTCTTTGAACTTAGTACGCTTAGCAAATTCTACTTTCAAATAGTTCCTCATCAACATGGAAATTCAGGTTTTGTTTATAAACCAACATCGTCCATAAACTTGGCATTATAAGTGTGAAAGGATTCCTCAATGTTCACTTTGACAACAACTTCAGGAATCGAAAGCATTAATTCAAAAAACTACATACTGAGAATGGCCAGCTCATGTCTGTAAACTATCTTGATCATCCAGCTTTTTGTATTGTAATGCCTAGCACATTCCAATACCAAGTCAAGAAAAGTGATCATGCAAGTTTTTATTTGTAACGCCTAATGCATTCCAATACCAAGTCAAGACAAGTGATCATACTCAGAAAATAGGCCAGAAGAATCAAACAAGAGGCTAAGTGAATCTCATGAAGCTTTTCGTAGCAATTCTTCAGATCATAACTTTGTATCAACATATCTTATGCCAAATCCTGGACATTTTCCACTTTGTTCAGCATATTAAACAGCTTTAATTTCATCTTGTACCTCATCTTTCAACAACAAAAGGCAATTTCAAAGTTGTAATCTTAAGAAGAAAACACAAAAGAATCACTTGGACTTGACACCTTGTGCAGATTTTTAAAAATGGGAATATATATGCTAGATCAAAGGTCTCAAAATTAGCAATACAGCCAATTCAACATGCATATGGCCATCAAATTTAGAGATTTGATTTTTAATAAGCCAGATTTCAATATCTTGTTTAGTAAAATTTATTTAATTCCTATTGTTAGGAATATGAGAATTCATATTTCAACCTTTCATTGTCATGTCCCTTTTCCCAAATTAAAATATATTTTTATTAAAATTAAAATAAAAAGTGTTTTTAGACACAAGCTAAAATAAAAATTTTAAAAATTAATACATATAAATAAGAATAAATAAAAATAAAATTTAAATAAAAGTGTTTTTAAATTTTGGAGGGAAAATAGGTCCCCACAGGCCCAAATGGGAGAGAGTTACATCTACAAGCTCCAATCACTCATTTCAATCATCCGAATTCTCATTTTCTGACATTCAATTTTGAGTTCCAGTTTATGTGTGCATTCAAGGACAAAACAGAAACCCCCTCGATTGCAAACCACTGAGGTTAGGACAAAAACCCTACCTCATTTGGCAATTCTACATAGAGATTTCAAAGTGCTAATTGAGATCTTTGTTCCAAATCTAGGTTGAAGCAATCAGGTCTGCATAAAAAATCTTGGAGGATAAATTTCTGACTTCTAGAGCACCATTGATTTTCAGATTGTTGAAAGAAGCTTGATGTTGTTTCGAGAGCTGCACCAGCCCTTTCCTTGGCCGTAGGTAATTTTATTCTCCGCCAGCCACCATTAGAGGACGAGCTGTGCCACAAGGGAGAGATCGCAGCTATAAAAAAGACTGCAACTGGCCACTGAGGAGTCAACCATAAGCACAGCCACTGGGTTACACAGTCTGCACCATTTTGGAGCACCCTTGTGGGCCTGGCTGTACTTTACATTCTATTGTATGCACCTTGTAGAGTGGTGAGGGAGTAAGAAGCGTAATAATCGGTGAAAGGGAGGTGGACTCAGTCTGCGCAACGATATATTTGTACCACCTAGACCCGCCATATTGCAGAACTGCATGCCGTAAGGGAGATCTCCTGCTCATCCATAAAGGGGTGATGCAGTACTAAGGTTACCTGTAAGTTGTTCATGTGCAAGAGGGTTTCCAGCTACATCTACAGCTGAGTTACACCTGAGAAAAGTGATTTATCTCTGTGTGTTTTAGATCTGAATTCTACAGTCAATTAACTGCTGCAATATACTTACAGTCCAGCCCTGCTAGTTATTATGTAACTGGTTAATCTGACTACTCTAAGATAAATGCTATGAATTGTCCACATGTCTGAGTTGTAAGTTTTCAGTTTTAAATAAGTTTTGATAGCAGATTACCTTCATATAGCTGGTTTATTGCAAGAAAGAAAAGGAATTCAAGATTGGGATATCACATTCATATTAAACTTGCGCTTCAAAGTATCATTAACAACTTATGGTTTATGGAAGTGGCATTTGATAGAGCATGTCTTGTTTCCAAGATGCCTTCCTCGTGCATGTAATGTGTTTCAAGAACACCTCCATTAAAGGTGGGACTAAACCTGTTTTCTCTTTATTTTTTATGTTTGTATAGAAATGACAGGGACAGCCTACTTACATAGGTGTGACCTTCACTCAAGGCAGCCTTCTCCTGTGCAGTGGCATGGCTTATGTGCAGCTCTTTGGTGGGAAGAGCGGCCTGATTGAGACGCCTTGGAGGGTGTGGATTTTAGAATGCTTCCTTGTGGTGAGCATGAGCAACAAGAGTAGTGTCTCTGTACACCAGTAACTCATATTTGAAACCTTCCTCTCTCACCCATTGCCATGTATGCCACTTAAGACTTTTGAAATCAAAATTTCACATAGAACCAAGATAAGCTCAATGTGTAACATGAGCTTAATTATGATATTGCACTATGGAAGTTTGACACCATCTAAAATACCACTGCATTGTGATAATGCTCTCAGCCATTGTTGTTCTTATATGCAATGTCACATTCATTTTCTCTATACACACTACCATCTAGTCATTCTTCTCCAGGATCCATTCACTATTTTCTAGGAAAGAAAAGAATTTTTTAATCATGTGTCTGTATGCACAGCAAGTAATGCCTAAAAAACCTCAACATCTCATCTAGTTCCAGCCTGAGTGCTCCCTGCAACTCATCAATCCCTTTGGAAAACCAAGGCAACCTGGTCATTACTCTCACAAGGAGCAGAGATGAAATCTCCTCCAACCAATCCCAATTCTGAATACAAGTTACTGCAATGGTTTAGATAATTTTTATTTGTTTTAGACTGCAGGAATCGGGTAGTCCCCCCTATAAACTGCAGTGTGCCTGGTAAACTTTTTTCACATGACTGGTGACGCTGGCGTGACACGCCCTCCAATACCACAGGGACGGAGGGGATACTAGACCTCGTGACCTCTTTCCTGCAACAAGATGCTTTAGCCAATCGAGCTAGGCCCTCCGCCCAATGGCTTAGATAATTTATAATCATTATATAACCACATTTTCCATGCATCCAACATGTCTCGGTATTCTTGTGAGTTTGAAGTACATAATGAGGCCACAAGTGGGTGGAGATAGAGAACAAGAAAAACAAATCCATCTAAAAATATTACTCGCATTGGCCCCTGTACACATGCTACCACATGCCTTCTCTTTTATCCAAGCAGGAGCTGGAAGTTGGAGAACATCTTGTTTTCTTTAAACTCGCACACATTTTAAATACCATTTTTGCAAAGTGGAGAGTGGAGGTGAAATGACAAAGGGCTCCTTTTGGTATATTACTTCTGCCTCTTTATTTTTATTTTATCATAATGTTCTTAAACTTATATTCCCACTTCTTCATGCAAATTTAAGGTGGAATCAGATCTTGAGTTTAAAATCACGGGCCTTACCTTCCATTATTTTCTTTTATCAAGACAAAGAACCCAATTCAAGGCAGAGGGAAAAGGTTTAGAAACAATCAAGTTGAAAAATTAGCATGCAAAGTAGACTTGTACTCTATTTTGATTTGAATGAACCTCTTACTTTCATAATTGGTCACAAGGAAGCAATAAGTAAATTTCACTTTTCATTATGCACTAATAGAACATTTAATGTAAATGGCACCCCCTACAAGATTATTTCAGTCTTGGTTTGTGGTGGTGACATATTGATCAAAACTCAAGCCACAATACCAGATCCATTATCTTGAAAACTCTGGAGATTCTCACTTACATATTACAGATTGAGGACAATTTATTTGCTGTGAGTTTTCACTTTAACCCTGGAAATCAATATATTGATTTAAATAATCAGTATCAGTCATTATAATCTGAATTTTGCTCAATGGAGTTACAACGTTCAGAATACCTGCTTTCACAATATTTGCAATTACATGCATACCAATGAGCCACATATCAAAATGTACCCTTCTAATTGAAAATAACTACATTGCTGAATCGGCACATTTTCCCACTAATTATGGGTACAAAATGTCTCAGAATTGGAACTGGGACCGAAAAGCCTACAGATTTGTCCAAGGTTCAATTTTTTTTGGTGCTGAAACAATTCCATGAAATGAGTCCCATACCCGCACAATTTGAGCAGTGGCGTGGCATTTTCGGACCAGTTCCAAGTATAGTTTCACTTTAGAAAAGAAAAAAAAAATTCCTAAATTGGTACATTTCACCCCCATTCGATGATTTCACAAATTTTTATCGGTCTACAAACACAAACATGAAGGGCGTTTTCCTATTTCACAGCTACACCAAAGGCAACATTTTGAAGATTTGCAAATAGACGACGCTTGATCCTCCACTCCACAGTGCATCAACAACATAGCAGAAGACGCTTGATCCTCCACTTCACAATGCATTGACGACATAGCAATATATTCAAGTCCCTTTTCTTTTCATTTTTTTAAGCTGCAACCTACAACTCAAAACTAGTCAAGAATGGAGATTCAAAACCCTGGTTTTCATCACTTCAAAGTTCAAACCCACACCTCCTATAAACTCTTCAATAATAATAATAGTTATGTATTTATTATTTTAAAATTAATATTAACTTTGTATTTAAATACAGAATATTTAAATAGTATATTATATATAGATAATAGTTTTGTATTTAATATTAAGTTTTCTATTTGAATATTTAATATTTAAATAGTATACTATTTTTCTTTTATCCATAAGAAATTGTGGACATGGGGTCCACTCCCATATATAAAATAATAAAATAATAATCACATCAGCCCTCTAATAGGGGTGCATCTAGTAGATCCCCAGCTGAGGACAATCACAAAAATGGGCCAAAACATAAATGATTATTGTTGCCACTTACAGTAACATAACCTATGTAGAGCTACGCTAAAGGCAAGCAAAGATGCTTGCAACAACGAAAAGAAAATTGCCCCAGTAGGGCACCACAGGTTTTTAAATTTCAAAATTCTTGCCCTTCTTGGCTGATCTTTATGACATTTGATGGGAAGGTTTAGCTTTCTTCCTCTTGACTTTTGTCCAATCTTGGTCAGTATGAGAAGGTGACTCAGAGAGATGTTTTGCTGTTCCACTTGTATTGGTAGCCATTTCCCCCGAGCCTAAATTCACAAGAAGTAACGAAGATCCAGAAGGGTTTGCAATATTGACTCCTTTTCTGGAGTTGTCATTTTTCTCAGGAGATTTTGGAGTTGTTCAAGTGTTGCTTCCATTTTGCCCATATGCCTCTTGCAAGGAAGGAACTCGCAAATCACAAGTGGATTCAGGTTCTTTCACAAGATGCTTTGAAGAAGCATCAATAGAATAATGATGTGGGAGAGCATCAATCCACCTAGATTGGTGCTCATCTTTTATTTTGGATCTGGAGCAATTGTTGGCCATGTGTCCAATTGTGAAGCATCTTCTGCATCAAAAGGGCAAGCCTTCATAGTCCAAAGGTTGTGACCAACTACGATCAGAAATCTTGAAAGTAATATCCGCACGGAGATCTCTTGAGGTGTCCATATCAACAAGGATGCAGGTAAATGTTGTGTGGGTGAAGTTGGAAGTGTCTGTGTCTATAGCCAAAAAGATACCCAAAGAGTCCAATAGCTTCAAAGCAAGACTGAAACTAGAACTGCAACGAGAGATTTGCAAGGTAGACCCAAATACGTTTCACCAAAAAAGATTGAGTGAGAGGGTTGAATTTTGGATACAATGGTTTAAGGAGATGATTTTGTCCCCAGCACCATCATTCATGGAGGATAGCATCCCTATCCTATTTACAGTCAAACACCACAATAAAGAATCACTGCGCACAAGGATATACCTCCACATTACCTTTAAGCAAGGGCTGCCAAGCAACTGTGATCCATTTGTGCAGATCTAGAAGTTTTGACCACAATCGATTGAATTGGCCAATCAGACCATTGGCAATGAAAAACAGCTCTCCATCGATAACATCCTTCTCTAAATCTTTTGAGAAAACTAAAACAAGGGTTGAAGAAGACTGCATGAGAGGGGCTTTCGGGCAGGTCGTAGAGATCAACTACGAATCAGGGGTCAATCCACACCTTCTTGGTCGGGCATCCCAAGCTGAAGGCGTAACCCCATGTGTGACAATGTCTTTAAAGGAAGAGCCCTGCATAGCAATAGGCGTCTCCAAGCCACAACAAACAACAGCCGAACTTGGAGAGCAATCAAGGGCGCTATTGTTGCCCAAAACAACCCCAAGAGAGGCCAAATTTGAGTCGAATGCCCTAGGCGAAAACAATTTCTGGCACATTTTCGACTGCAGAGTAGAAGAGAGAGTCGATTTTAGGGCATGCTTTGCCTTGCGAATTTCCAAAGTCGAGCCCAATACAATCAGCGCCATCCATGTCCTGATTACAGTAGACCACAGAGGAGGCATCTGCGCAGACAGTGGTGGAAGATATAGAGACCTTGCTCACAGAAGGGTTCTGTGTAACATACACCCCTGATATTTTTATTTTTTTTTTTCAAATCCCCCGTTTACTGGTTGCTTGTTCAATGATGTGTTTCTGTATGTTTTTTTTTTAAATGAGTTTGCTATAGAATATAACATGAAATGAAAATAGCAATGAATAGGAAATGCTAGAAACTAAAACCCTTCAATAGAAATTGAAACCAACATCATAGTAATTCATTTTTTGTTCAACATCAGATTATTATAATGGAAAATCAAACTTGTAATGAACCTATTACAACAGCAAGAAGGCTCCTGAAGAAGCACCAAATCAACATAAGCTTAACCTTCGCAAATCCTCCTATTCTTCAACGCCCATGGCTCTTTTTTCCAAAGCCAAAGTACCCAAAGCCCAGCTCCACACGTGCTGGTCAAAAAACAAGGTTTTCTCCTGGCAAGGGCGTCCCTCCTTGAAAAGTCGATTTGCTCTAGAAATTCAAATGCATAGCCAAAAAATTACATTCTTGTGCTTGAAACGATCAGCAAGAGATGACTCTTCTAATGTTCAAATATCCATTTTGATTCTTCAATCCATTTTAGAGTTGTGAGCATAAACATGAAATCTGGTCCAGAAGTGCAAGGCCCAGAAAATGCAAATAAACACACCAAAATCTTTACCAAACAGTCCAAAACTGAAAACAATCAAAAGCACACCAAAAACTCATCAAAATATCTAATAAATCTTCATTTCCCAATCTCCAAATTCGAACTCTGTGAAGCTCAATGTGATTCCTGTTGTAGAACCACTCTCTATCTGATTAGGGAGGATATTTCACCACCGAAACCAGCCCAAGCAAAGAGGGTTTTCGTCCTTAGTTCGCAGCCCAAGCACTTTGGAAGAAATCCAACAACATTCTGTTATGTTGTCAAAGCCAAGATAACCAAATGAGAGCCAAGATGAGAATATAAAGCATTAGGGCGAATGGACTCCAAACTCCACTTAATTTCTCCCTAAAATCCAATGCCATTCTCCTCCATTTAAATATTTAATATTTTAAATTATCATTTCCCTTTCCTCTAGGCGTCCCAACTTAAGGAGGAAATAAAATATTAAATAGGCTTTTAAAAACAACTTAAAGTTGTTTCATTAGGCACAAGGTACGCTTAATGACCACTTTTCCCCTTTAAATAAAGTTTATAATTTAACTTTATAAAATACTTAAGTGGTCGAATAAAACAAATATCAACTGCAACCTTAGGCTCTCCGAAAATAAACTGATTAATAATACTGTTGCGAGTACACTGGCCTGGGACCAACTCCCCCAAAAATGACTTACTATAAATAGCACTGCTATAAATAGTAAGTATGTGTCAAAAATCCAAACTAAGCGAAACTGAAGACCATAGAAGAAACTTTGACGAACTAAAAATAGCAACATGATGACCGACCATTGCTAAAAATAGAAACCCCTCCAGAAACCCCCAAACTGAGCTACTATAAATAGCATACTACTAAAAATAGTAAGTGACTCCAAATGCATTTTGAGCACAAATTGGGTAGTTGTCGCAACTTACTAAAAATAGTAAGTTCGAAAAAGATTGTTAGATGCAAATGCATGTCATACCATTGCGTAGCTCTCTGAAAACCCAAAAAGAATCCATAAACCAAACTACAAAACTCCAACATGCAAACCCTTGAATCCACAACCGAAGCCTCCAAACAGATGGAAACCCTAATTTAGCATCTGACTAGCCTACGGGCGTCTAGAAAAAGGCTAACTATCAGTGGAAAGCATGGTGCTAAAAATGGGGACATTACAGTCTGCCCTTCCCAATATTGCTTTCCCTCAAGCAATACCTCCACAACTCCAGGAAAATTTAAACTGATCCGCACCAAAACCAGTAGGATCCCAGGGTCCCATGTCCGTCTCAAGAAAGACCCACCATGTCGATGTTGCATCACTCTAATCACATACGTGAAACCATCATACCAAAACTGCACTAACCTCCCCTATAACCCCAAAATGTTACCATCCATGGAACTCAAGCTGAAGGGACTGGAAGAACTAAAATCAATACCATGCAGCATCTCATACCCAAAAGACTCTGAGTGATCAATACCAACAATGCCATGGTCTATCATAAGCCTGGGCAATAGGAAAAATAATCTACCCAACTCAAAATCAAACTCCTCTGCAAATCTCTGTATGGTATCTGACAAAGCCACGACTGCATAAGTGACTTCTCCAACTCTCCTTGCAAAGTGGGAATCAATCCTTTTCAAGAGCTCAACAAAATCATCCCCATGACCCCATATGAATCTGCTATGCCTCGTCTAGAATTCTATGATACAACCATGGAGACTACGGAAAACTCTTACAGTTCCCACTCCAATAGCCTCTGAATGATAAACCAAAGCATGTGGGGGTTCGCTGTCCCGGACCATTATTGTGAGAAAACTATCAAAAATTGCATCATAAACCTCCATAAGATGAACTCGGAGAGTAGGAAAGGTTTGAAGAAACCAACAATCACTGTTGTCCAAGGCTAGGATCAGCTAAATACAATGCACTCTACACAAGGAATAATAGCAGTGCCATAAGAATTCCCAAGTACAAACATGTAAAATGAGCATCCTGTTGCACTCAATCATCTCATAAGTGGCTGGAAAACACACCCAAGAAATTTCCAACTAATATCTTCCACTTGTCTGACAAGAAATGATGAACCAACTCTCCTGAACAAGAGTAACTTCCCATGTAAGGTGGCTGGTCAGCTCCAAATCAGCAAGCTCGTGTCTCAAAAACTGCCCCTGTCTAAGCCAAAGATCACCCCCAAGGGTAACCATTTGTTCATCTCTCCAATCCACACTTCAAATTTCTTTCCAATCCATTTGTTGATGTACAAATGAGACCACCAGATGGCTGGTAAGGAAGATAGCAGCACCACTGATTTTGAAATTTTGATCTGTATCCCTCCAAGAATCCCTCCAACCATACCCAATAAGCTTTGTCATACCATGCTGAGGATGCCAAACAAGGATACCCAACCAAGAATGATCCCCAACACACCAGAAAGAGTACACAACACGTCTCCAAGTGTCCATCATAACCAATTGCACTCTCAAGGAATCAGTGTCTTCTCTCAAGAACCCCTAAAGCCTAACCATGAAAGCATTCACATCTAAAGAGCATGGAACCAATGTTGTCTTCAATCCCAACTCCAAAAATGGACTAGGAGCCAAAACATCACTCCACCCAAGAGATGGATTGTCAAGGAAGTAAACAATCTGCTTTGGTTCTTCTTTCTCCCCTTCCTCCTAAGTAACAAGTCTGAATTCTTCGCTCCTTGCTACTATCATGAAATTACCAACAGCTACTAAGACTTGTTTGGGCAACACCTTGATGTCAAAGATATTGAAATCTCCCTGAATCATCACTTCCCTTGTGGAGACTTTATCCTCTAACCCACTTATACATTCATTATCAAATAGCCTTGGAAGATTGCCACTCACCAAGTGTGACATGTCCTCATAGACTGATATCTTATCATCAATACGCTGGAAATCATACTCAGTCACTTCACCACATGTTTTATCGTCCATCACAAAGGGAGGGTTATCGTAAGTTTCTTCAGCGGTCAATTCAAAGAGAGGATTGTCAAAAACTTGGAAGTCATCCCTTTCCTCTTGCTCACTTCCATCTTGCTGGTCCAAATCTGCACGTGCAACTTCAGATTTTTGTGGGACATTCCCCAAGTCAAACTCTTCTTGAAGATTATCAAACTCTTCAATTACCTATTTGATTTCTTCAACTCTTTGTGCATTCTCTTGTTCCTTGAGAAGTTTGAAATCAGCTAGCTGCTCCTCTACCTCCATTAATGCCACTTGAGTGTTTCCTAACATATCTTTTGTTGTCTCAAGCTCATGAGTAAGCTCATCAACCTGTCTCTCTTTTCCTTGTAAAGCACCGATAGTCTTCTTTGCAATTTCAAAGGCATAAGCTCAATTTCTAATCAAGTGTAAATATTTTGATTTCATAGTCTCCAAGGAATCTTTAACAAGTTGCAACTTAGGGAGGGTTACTTCATCCTTAACCCCTTTCTGTTTCTCATCAATTTGAGCCTTCCAATAGAGTTCTTCTATCAAACTATGTGTTTGGTCAAATCTAGGTAAAGCTTGCACTTCATCTTCAACGGGTACCTTGAATTGTTCTTTCCATCCATAAGTACGCAAAGGTGATGTCTTGCTGATAGGCTGTAAGTAAAAATCAGAACTTTGTTTCGTGTCATTGCTGCCCTCATTGCTGCTCCAAGACTCCCTTTCTTCACCACCCACTAGCTGAGAATGCCCAATATCATAAATAGGATCAAACTCTTCAATTCCTTCGAGCCTTTGCTTAAAATCAGAATCCTCATTCTTGTTTTCAATGACTCCATGGCTGTCCCTAGTTTCACACCCCACACCATCCATGTGATGACTTTGCTCAACAACTAGATGATGATCAGCTCCGTGCACTAATAAAGTTGATTCCTGCTCAAGAGTACCATCAAACTCTTCAATATCAGGAGCCTTATAGACTTCTAAAGCTGCTTCCACCTCACTGTCACTTTGATCAAATGAGAAGGCAGCCCCAAACTCAAGCATAGTGTCACCACTGTTTGCTGATATAAAGTCCTCATCAAGTTCTATTTCATCATCTGGATCAAAGGGAAATTCATCCCACACAGGTTCTTTGTCATCCTTAGGTGTCATCACACCCGGATCCCAAATGCTATGGGACTGATTGTTTTGATCAATAGGAAAGTGTTCATTGCACCCCTCTTGGAGTGTTGACTCTTGGAATAAGGCACTATGATCAAAAGACTGTTGGCTTTCAGTTGTTTATGTGTTAGTTTGTCCTTGATGTCAAAAGTGGTTGGTTTGCTGGCATGGAGAATATATATGTGATGATATGCTTGATGGATGTTGATAGGATGCATTGCTTGATGGATGTTGACAGGATGCATTCTCAGCTTGTTTTGATATATGATGCTTACAGTTGGTTCACATGGTTTTTACACATGGTTCATGGCTTGCACTTATTATCTCAGATACATGTTGGTTACTGATATTGTTATCATTTTTGACAAGGTGCTACAAGTCAAGTTTATCACTTTTTTCATGATTTCATTTTTGACAGGGTGCTACAAGTCAGGTTTATCCTTTTTTTTTCATGATTTCAAATCACAGATCAGGTATATGATTGTTGATGTTTGACATGGTATACATAATGACATTTGTTTGTTTAGCATCATCGGATTGGCTAATTGTCATGGTTGGTATAGCACATATATTTGATCATTAAACAGATATCTTTTACATATGTACTTATGCACAATGACTCACATACTGGCAGATATATTTAAGGTATACATTGGTTTATACATAGGTGCATTTTTACTTGAATAGACAGATCAAATGATATGTGTGACACATCTTACTAATGCTTGGTGTCATAAAGCATGCAAAATACAAGGCTTCGGGCAGCTTGTTTTGAAATCTTGTTTGATCATTTTTTTAAATATATATGTGACATTGTTTAAGTCACTTTGTGGCTCGAATGCTAAAACAGTCACATTGTATTCATGTGACATCGGCATTATAAAAGTCTTTGATTTGGGAATAATGTTTACAAGCTAATAAGGTTCGGGCATAATGAGTATCGGGCATACTAAGCATGTGATATAGGCATTGTTTGAATATCAATAGACTTTTTAAAAGTCCCGGCAATGATGGTATTAAGGTTCAATGACTTTGAGGTATCGGGTATTATTGATAAAGAGGTCGACTGCTATTATTTGTAACATGGTGACTTGGCACCGACAGCTATCATAGTATCTTTTTGGAATTAGCATTATTATGGTGTCGGTTTTTCTTGGCGAGTCTTTGTCAGCGGACTTAAAGGTATTATAGTGATTGTTTAAATCATGCGAAGTATGATGTTGTTTGAAAGAAAAGACTAGGGAAAAATGTTTTTGCATTTCATTGTGTAAAGTTCTGGAACCCTAGCCGCCGCCACAGGTATTTTGTGAATGCAAATTTCTAGTAAAAACTTCGCAGTCAAGTACTGTAGATAGCAAGAATAAGCTCATTGTTTGAGCTTGGTGAGTTAGTGAAAGGTTTCAAGTTGGATAAAGATGTGACTGTTGCTTTGTAAAGGAGTTGGTGCTCCTGTATCTCATGAAGTTGGTGCTTCTGATTTTTGTGGAGTTGGTGCTCCTAAACTTGTGGAGTTGGTGCTCCTGTATTTTGTGGGGTTGGTGCTCCTGAATGTGAAAGAGTTGATGCTCTAAGTGAATAAAGGAAAGATTTTTCGAGTGGTTTTATTATTCCCCAAGAGGGTTTTTCCACTCAAGACAAATTTTGTGTTATGTGGTGATTTTATGTGTGTGATCTTTTTATTATCAGTCTGATTTTAATGTGTTATCAAATGTACAATTATCAGTCTTTCATATTTGTCAATGTTATGCCACATTTCATATCAATCTTTCATATTTGTCAATGCACATTTCATGCATAAAAGGTTCTGATTTAAAGTGAGCTCTGATACATGTGAAAGTGTTAAGTTTCACCTTTGTTAATGTTTCATGTTTAATTCATGGTTCATGCAAATACAATACTGTTCATGCACAAGTCAAATTTGTTCTTTGAACAGTCATTTGGTGTTTTGATTTAAAAGTCAAGTTTGTTTCACATACTGTCATCTGCCCTCTTTGTTCAAAAGAAAACTTACAATCTTGTTTTTGAAAAATTGTGACTTTCATAAACCACTGATTCACCCCTCCTCCTCTCAGTGATTTCAGTCTTCCAACAAAGACATGGTAGCCCCCAACTCACAACCAAGATTACTATCATTGGTATGATGATAAGGCTCTCCAATAGGTGTTGTTTTGAAGTTTTCAGTAGCATCAAACTCAACATTATCGGTAGCAACCTTCTCAAAGAGATCGTTCTGTAGCTGTTGCATGCAAGCTTCTTCTCCTATGGCAAACTCATAACTTACTTTATGTTCTGATTTTTGAACAACCTCTGAGTTATCACAAACATCATTACTATGGCAATGGTCATAAGTTGACTCAATGGCACCACCAATGTTGCCCTTAACCTATGCCTCATTAGTGAACTCATCAGTCTCAAAACCATCATTGAATGAACCCAAATTAGGATGCAAGACTGCTGTTTTGTTCTTTTTACCCAACTAATCTTCATTGTCTCCAGTCACATGCAAGTCTATGGGAGTATTTTGGGGCTCTTCCACACACTCGTCAAATGTCAAAGTTTCCTCTTTGTTTGCCTCTATTTCTTGACCCATGCCACGTTGTTGTTCAACCCTTTCAAGGACATCTATAGGCTGCCAATCATCTTGTAGCAATTCATCTTTCATCTTTTCTTTTTTTTTTCCTTTTCTTCTCACAACTTCTCCGTCTCCTTTTGATCCACCCAAGAACTGTTTGAAAGTGAGAACATCTCGAATTTCCTTGAGTAGAGAGAGATATTCATTATGCCCAATACAAATATAATCATGAAACATAGATGCATCCATAGTTCTAAATGTAGAAGACCAACTGCTGACACCACAGGCTGGCAAGAAGGATTTGGCTTTGATGCCACTATAACATACACCCCTGATATTTCTTTCTTTTTTTTGAAATCCCCTGTTTACTAGTTGCTTGTTCAATGATGTGTTTGTGTATTTTTTTTTTTTAATAAGTTTGCAATAGAATATAACATGAAATGAAGATAGCAATGAATAGGAAATGCTAGAAACTAAAACCCTTCAATAGAAATTGAAACCAACATCATAGTAATTCATTTCTGTTCAACATCAAATTATTACAATGGAAAATCAGACTTGTAATGAACTTGTTACAATAGCAAGAAGGCTCCTGAAGAAGCATCAAATCAATATAAGCTTAACCTTCACGAATCCTCCTATTCTCCAACGCTCAGGGCTCTTTATTCCAGCACCAAAGTATCCAAAGCCCAACTCCACACGTGCTGGTCAAAAAACAAGGTTTTCTCCTGGCAAGGGCGTCCCTCCTTGAAAAGTTGATTTGCTCTAGAAATTCAAATGCACAGCCAAAAAATTACGTTCTTGTGCTTGAAGCGATCGGCAGGAGATGACTCTTCTAATGTTCAAATACCCATTTTGATTCTTCAATCCATTTTAGAGCTGTGAGCATAAACATGAAATCTGGTCCAGAAGTGCAAGGCCCAGAAAATGCAAATAAACATACCAAAATCTTTACCAAACACTCCAAAACTAAAAACAATCGAAAGCACACCAAAACCTCATCAAAATATCTGATAAATCTTCATTTCCCAATCTCCAAATTCGAACTTTGTGAAGCTCAATGTGATGCCTGTTGTAGAACCACTCTCTATCTGATTAGGGAGGATATTTCACCACCGAAACAAGCCCAAGCGAAGAGAGTTTTCGTCCTCAGTTCGCAGCCCAAGCACTCTGGAAGAAATCTAGCAACATTTTATTATGTTGTCAAAGCCAAGATGAGAATATAAATCATTAGGGAAAATGGACCCCAAACTCCACTTAATTTCTCCCTAAAATCCAACGCCATTCTCCTCCATTTAATAATTTAACATTTTAAATTATCATTTCCCTTTCCTCTAGGCATCCCAACTTGAGGAAATAAAATATTAAATAGGCTTTTAAAAACAACTTAAAGTTGTTTCATTAGGCACATGGTACACTTAATGACCACTTTTCCCCTTTAAATAAAGTTTATAATTTAACTTTATAAAAAACTTAAGTGGTCGAATAAAACAAATATCAATTGCAACCTTAGGCTCTCCGAAAATAAACTGAGTAATAATACTGCTGCGAGTACACTGGCCTAGGACCAACTCCCCCAAAAATGACTTACTATAAATAGCACTACTATAAATAGTAAGTATGTGTCAACCATCCAAACTGAGCAAAACTGAAGATAGCAACATCATGACCAGCCATTGCTAAAAAAAGAAACCCCTCCGAAAACCCCCAAACTGAGTTGCTAAAAATAGCACTTACTATAAATAGCATACTGCTAAAAATAGTGACTCCAAATGCATATTGAGCACAAACCGGGTAGTCGTCGCAACTTACTAAAAATAGTAAGTCTAAAAAAGGTTGCCAGATGCAAATGCATGTCATACCACCACGAACCTCTCTGAAAACCCAGAAAGAATCCATAAACCAAACTACAAAAATCCAAGATGCAAACCCCTGAATCCACACTGAAGCCTCCAAACAGCTGGAAACCCTAATTTTGCATCTGACTAGCCTACAGGCATCTGGGAAAAGGCTAACTGTCACTAGAAAGCGTAGTGCTAAAAATGGGGACATTACATTCTACAAGTCAGGGGATTTTATTAGTAAATAGTATACTATATTAGTATATAGATAAATCATAATAAGTTACAGAAATCAAAAATGAAAAAATGCAATATATTATAGTTTATATTATTAAATTAATAAATAGTATATTTAAGCATTATATAGTTTATTAAATAGGATTTTTTTTTGATAGATAAGAGAGGAGTTATATTGATATTTGAAATATTCCCTTAATTTTTTCTCAAAATTTAACACACAAATCAACAACAAGTCACTGATTAGCGTTAGCTCCAAAAGCAAATCAGCATGGAAGTAACTCTAACCAAGAATGTTCACCAAGATCCCAATGTGGGCGAGGTGATAGCATATGGTCAGAGGATCATTAGGAGTAAACTGAACTGAAATTACAATTCATCTGCTGATGCAGGCATCCACAAGTGGGGATACTCCACTTATTCAATGGGTGAGATTATTACATTATTAAAGGCGGCAAGCCAGCCATTTAAATCCTCACTTCCACTTATTAACGTGGGGGGAATACAGTCCACACAACCACTTATTTAGTGGGGGGAAACTTACAATTAAGAAAGATGATTATTTAAACTCAACCACTCAATCGTGGGAGTATGAAATTTAAACTAATTGCAGCAAATAAAATAAATAGCTGTTAGTACTACTAATCAGCTTTACAATGAATTAAACAGCTGCAAATAAGAAAGATATGCTTCCAAATCAATCAATGGTTAGAGTAACACTTCCTCTAACTCTTACAATACAATAATGATATAGAAATGAAGCCCAAACCAGCATTATATCAAAAACTAACAAGTCTGATCAGAAATAGAGAATACAGAAAATCAGACCAGCAAACTGTACATCAATGAAATGCACATAACTTTATCAATTTACCTCCAAATTGAGTGAAATCAATTGCAATGAACCTCTAGAGGATAGGCGCCCATGTCATGATGATGAAACAGCTTCAAAAAGCAACCATTAATTTACTTGCACAATTCTCAATGCTCCCAACATGGTACGGCCCTTAGCAAGGGCGATTTTGCAAGAATAAAAATAAATACTTTGAAATAAATTCTGATCTTCTATGGGAAGGGGCGCCCATGTGCTAGGAATGCATATCTTCAATACCCAGAAGCAAATAAAATTCATACTAAAAGCTGTATACAAAAATCACTTTCAACCATGATAAACCAGCAACATAAAAACTGGAAATATCTCACCAAAACTCCACAATAATGCTCAATATGTACTTCTGGATGAAGCACACTCTCAATCCACCACCTAGGGAACCATAGTTGCAGGCCCGAAGAATGGAGTAAATTTGCTAAGCTTTCCCTTAGCCGGATTCTGGATTCATTCCAGCAGCGTAACTTTGCTCTTCAAAAATATGCATAATCAGCTCTTCAAACAGCAGCAATATATAAACTTCAATTGGCAAATGAAGCAACAAGAACTCTTCAAATTCCAAGAAGTTGAATCACTTCAACTTCCAAAAGGGATGCCACCTTTTTGCATTTTACTTTTTGAAATAATATAATATTACTCAACCTCCTTTTCACTTTGCAACAATAAAGCATTTAATAAATTATTAAATGCACAATTGACCCCCTTAATGGCCCTCTTTTAAAACAACATGAAGTTATTACTCCTAGGCGTGGGGTACAACTGAGAAACATGAAATTTGACTAAGTATAAAAACTCAGTCCATGGAGATAACCAAAACCAATGCCAATACTGAAACTGATGGATAGCAAGATGACTTGAGTTGAGTTACTGATGATGCTACTGCCAAATTTAGACTTACTAAAAATAGCCAACTGCTATAAATAGTAAGTTCACATCAAAACAACAGATAGCCAAACTGAACACTAACCTGCAAAGGATTGAACTGTTGCTAAACAGATACTGCCAAAAGATAGACTTGCTAAAAATAGCGAATTGCTATAAATAGTAAGTCTGCACAACAACCTCTGAACGCCAACTGAGCAGTATCTGAAAGAGGAAACCCTAATTTTCCACCTCAGATTAGCCTACGGATTTTTGGAAATAGGCTAAATCCAAATGAAGAGCGTATGGCCAAAATGGGGACATTACAGTCCGCCCTTCCCAAAATTGCTTGTCCTCAAGCAATTCCAATGCCAACCTGAAATCACCATACTGAACCAAACTGAAACTGAATGTGATCCCTGGGTCCCAAATCAACCTAGGTGAAAGATAACACCTGCTGATGTAAGCATTGCACTACTGGATGCCAACAAAAGAAATCACCAGATTAAAATTAAACTGAAACATCATGGGAATAAATTCTAGAAGACCATCATTGGCTTCATCATCTTCAACTGTGGAATAGAAAACCCTGTGATACCAGGATTCCAAAACTTTCTCAGGTACACTGTTCCTCTAATCCATTGCGCTACTCTGATTAAAACAACTGAATACTCAAAGTGGATCAACATGTCACAATCCACAAAAGACAATGCACCAAAAATGTTAGTGCCTGGGTCCCATATCAGTCTGTAGGACCTCCAAATCTTGCTGTCATAATTCTGATCAGCAACAAAAATATTTTCAAACATGCTTCTAAACCAATGCCAAACCAAGAGCAAGGCTCCACACTCCATCCCTATCCAAGACGATGCACAATGCTTCCTTTGAAGCAAACTGATTTCACTGAAAGAACTCCAAGAAATATTCACATATCTCACATCAAGAGTCTCAATTTGACAAATCAAATCAGCTAATAACTCGCTATCCCAAAAAGTAATATATGAGTTGGTACCACAAAATTCACTGTCAACCATCAATGAACAACCCATACCTGAACTTTGACCATACTGAATCATTCCCTTGCTCATTTGTGGTAGAAATTCAGTCCAAATAGGAGGTGGAGAGGCCTGTAAATGAAGTAACCAGCTTCCTAAGAGGTCTGAAATAATCATCTTGAGATCTGATTTTTGGAAAATCAGCATCCAAGAAGACAAGCAACAGCTGCTACAAAAGAAGTTTCCATCAAAATGAGCATAACTGCTCATGAACCAAGCTGGTGGCACTTTTAGCAAGAGACCCCATGTCACCACAAACCAACTTTTGATCATATTTCCTTCCCAGAACACCAATGTATGATCAGAAATAAAGAGGAAATGACATAGAAAGAAGGAAGCATCAAACATAAAACATAATTTTTGACACTTATCTCTCCATCCAACCTTCTTTTTATGCATTTCATTCTTCACAAGAAAAAACTTGAGATCCCAAATACTAATTTGCAATTGAAGACATTTTCCAACACAAAAGCAAATGGTCACAACTACATTCTGATTATTATATGTTGGTCTATCTACTTTGAAATTACCTTCTTCCCAAGTAATGCCAGGATCCCAAACTAACAACCATGAAGAACCACTTCTCAAACTGATAATTGCTCTCACACGAATCCTTTGATTCGCTTGTTCCATCTGCAATGCCACTTCTTGAAATTTCAAGAAGTATTCAACCAACCTTTGTTCGTTGAAGAAATCAAATCCAGAATCTTGTGATATGACTTGCCGGAAAAATTCCATGAATCCTTCATCAAATACAATTCTGAAATCTATCACTCTAAGAGAAGATGGTGATGAACTAAAATCTGATATGAGCCTCACAAGCATCCTCATCAAAAAATAAATTAAACCTTCATCAACAAACCCATCAACTCTTTGTTGATGAACAATAAGAATGCCTTCATTTCTTTGTGTTTCAAGAATTACCAATTCTTGCCGAGTGGATGCACTAGGAGCAGCAATAGATTCAACTTCATGCAACTCACGTATCAACTCTCCAATGCTGGAAGACAATCTCAAATCCCCTTCTTCAGTAATCTCTGAAGCAATTTCTTCATCATTTTCAAAAAGAGGATTTACATAAACCTTACTAGCACCTTCTTCATACAAGAGATTGTCAAAAGCTTGAAAAACTTGAGAATTTGAATGCTTTGGTCTCTCAAGACAGCATTCCAAATCATATGTTTCTTGTATGAGATCAAGCTCATCAAGAATTTCTTGAAGCTCCTCAGCTCTTCTATTTATTTCTTGCTCCCATGAATATTGAACAGCAGAAATCTGATTCTCTGCTTCAGTTAGAGTCTCATGCACTTCTTGTAACTTTGCTTTGGTAAGCTCATTCCACTCCAATGCCTTGTCAGCAATATTGGCCACTATGTCTTTGTCACGAAGGATGTGCAAAAGACTAGATTTAATTTCCTCCAAAGTAAATTTAATAGACTTCATGTCATCAATAGAAATGCAACATACAACTTCTCCCCTAGGCACATCATAAATCAACTGTTCTACATGTCTATGAATTCTATCAAGATTTGACAAAATTTGAATTCCATTATTAGCAATGTGTGAACTTGAGCTGCAATCATTATATACTGGTTGAGATGATGTAGAACAATTTTGATGGATAAAGATTTCAAAAATGGTTTGAGTTGTACTCCTCAACTTGTCTCGCATATGGTGAACACTCTTCATCATTCCATCCATAGTGCCTTCCAATTCCTTAGCTTTTTTCCTTAGCTTTATTTCCGATGAAGAAAAATCTGCCTTATAACTACTAGAAATTTCACCTTCCATGTTGTCTCCTACACATGATTCTAGGGAGTTAGTCAAATCAGCTTTGGAATAGGAAGTGACTACTGCTTCCTCTATCTCTTTCTCCTCTTTAGCTTGACTTTCAAACGAGCATCCTTCGGAATTGTGAAGAAGCAATTCACTGATTGAATTCATAACTCCTTCCATCCCAACTTCTTCTTCATTTGGATCTGCACTTATGGCCTCTTCATGCATCTTTGTTTCAACTTTTGTTTCCAAAAGTTCTTTCTTTGAATCTTCAACATGAGGCTTCTTAACACAAGCCAACTCACTGTTCTCCTTTGTAGAAAACAAGAGTACTTCACTAGTCTTCAAGGCTTCCACTGACATATTACATTCTTCTATAGAATGCTTGGATAAGTGCAAATTTGTGGATACCCCTTGAACTTTTGCAATGTCTTCAAAGGGATTCCAACTTTCATCCTCCTCTTCAGCTTCAGAAATCTCCTTTTTGTTCACAACAATCTTCTTCAAAAATGGTTTCAACTTATCTTCACATTGACTGAAAATTTCTTTAACTAACAAATCAGCAGTGGGAGAAATCTGCTCTTCACGTTTATAAGCATCCAAGAGAAGAGTTTGGACACTTTCAGGAAGACTATCAGCTTCTTTAATTGTAGAGATTAGAACATTCATGACAGCTGCAAGCATACTCTCTTCTTGCTCACTCCAGGTCGAGGTGAAAAGATAATTAAACAAGTGATAAATCTGATTCTCCATCTCAAATTCTATCAATAAGATGCAAGCACCAACTTCAGAAAATGTTTTTAAAATAGCAGCTCTTCTTGGAAACAAGCTACTACCAGTTTCATCCAAATCTTGAAAACATTCCACTATCATCTTTAATATGATCTTCATAGTTTCATCATCATAGGGCAACTGGGGAATTACAATTCTCATTATCTCCATAAAACAAGAAGAAATCAGCAACTTGGTCTCTTCATCAGGATGCCCCAACCAATAGGGCTGATTCAAAAAATTCACTGCAGGAGCTAGTGCCAACTCCATTATCTCTGAAGGTGATGGCTTCACTTGTCTCAAACATTGTTCTAACAAATGAAGAATGTTCTCTTCATTTTCCTTTGACTGAAATTCTTTACCAAGTCTCTTTCCAACCATAAAGAGAGTCTCTGCCAACTTCATCTCTTCTTCATTAGCCATGCCTAACTGCCAACCTCTGGATACCACAAGAAACTGAACTAGAATCTGCACTGACTTTCGGTGTAGTACCGGAGATCTCTATCACTCATCTGCCTAAGCATGAAGCACTGATCAACAGGATGGCAGGATCTTCTGCTCTGATACCACTGAAATATTCCCCTTAATTTTTTCTCAAAATTTAACACACAAATCAGCAACAAGTCACTGATTAGCGTTAGCTCCAAAAGCAAATCAGCATGGAAGTAACTCTAACCAAGAATGTTCACCAAGATCCCAATGTGGGCGAGGTGATAGCATATGGTCAGAGGATCATTAGGAGTAAACTGAACTGAAATTACAATTCATCTGCTGATGCAGGCATCCACAAGCAGTGGGGATACTCCACTTATTCAGTGGGTGAGATTATTATATTATTAAAGGCGGCAAGCCAGCCATTTAAATCCTCACTTCCACTTATTAAGTGGGGGGAATACAGTCCACACAACCACTTATTTAGTGGGGGGAAACTTACAATTAAGAAAGATGATTATTTAAACTCAACCACTCAATCGTGGGAGTATGAAATTTAAACTAATTGCAGCAAATAAAATAAATAGCTGTTAGTACTACTAATCAGCTTTACAATGAATTAAACAGCTGCAAATAAGAAAGATATGCTTCCAAATCAATCAATGGTTAGAGTAACACTTCCTCTAACTCTTACAATACAATAATGATATAGAAATGAAGCTCAAACCAGCATTATATCAAAAACTAACAAGTCTGATCAGAAATAGAGAATACAGAAAATCAGACCAGCAAACTGTACATCAATGAAATGCACATAACTTTATCAATTTACCTCCAAATTGAGTGAAATCAATTGCAATGAACCTCTAGAGGATAGGCGCCCATGTCATGATGATGAAACAGCTTCAAAAAGCAACCATTAATTTACTTGCACAATTCTCAATGCTCCCAACATGGTACGGCCCTTAGCAAGGGCGATTTTGCAAGAATAAAAATAAATACTTTGAAATAAATTCTGATCTTCTATGGGAAGGGGCGCCCATGTGCTAGGAATGCATATCTTCAATACCCAGAAGCAAATAAAATTCATACTAAAAGCTGTATACAAAAATCACTTTCAGCCATGATAAACCAGCAACATAAAAACTGGAAATATCTCACCAAAACTCCACAATAATGCTCAATATGTACTTCTGGATGAAGCACACTCTCAATCCACCACCTAGGGAACCATAGTTGCAGGCCCGAAGAATGGAGTAAATTTGCTAAGCTTTCCCTTAGCCGGATTCTGGATTCATTCCAGCAGCATAACTTTGCTCTTCAAAAATATGCATAATCAGCTCTTCAAACAGCAGCAATATATAAACTTCAATTGGCAAATGAAGCAACAAGAACTCTTCAAATTCCAAGAAGTTGAATCACTTCAACTTCCAAAAGGGATGCCACCTTTTTGCATTTTACTTTTTGAAATAATATAATATTACTCAACCTCCTTTTCACTTTGCAACAATAAAGCATTTAATAAATTATTAAATGCACAATTGACCCCCTTAATGGCCCCTCTTTTAAAACAACATAAAGTTATTACTCCTAGGCGTGGGGTACAACTGAGAAACATGAAATTTGACTAAGTATAAAAACTCAGTCCATGGAGATAACCAAAACCAATGCCAATACTGAAACTATGGATAGCAAGATGACTTGAGTTGAGCTGCTGATGATACTACTTGCCAAATAAATTAGACTTACTAAAAATAGCCAACTGCTATAAATAGTAAGTTCACATCAAAACAACAGATAGCCAAACTGAACACCAACCAAAGGATTGAACTGCTGCTAAACGATATCGCAAAAGATAGACTTGCTAAAAATAGCGAATTGCTATAAATAGTAAGTCTGCACAACAACCTCTGAACAACCAAGCAGTATTTGAAAGAGGAAACCCTAATTTTCCACCTCATATTAGCCTACGGACTTTTTGGAAATAGGCTAAATCCAAATGAAGAGCGTATGGCCAAATGGGGACATTACAATATTGCAAAAAGTTTACAATGCTAGCCCATGGACATAGGGGCAGAAGATTTTCATAGTTTGTAACCCTATAGCAGCCCACAAACCCAAAACATCCCTGTCAAAATGAAATTGAGAGCACCCCAAAATTGACCACGCAGGCTCATATCCTTTTATACTAGTATAATTGACTGACATAAACTAATCCCAAAAACACCGGACGACAGTAAAACCAGCATGAACACCATTATTACCAAAGATTTTGTTGGGCAAAGACAATGAATTCATACTTCCATGTAGCACTTTGCACCGCAGAGAGATGAAACTTTTTCTTGAGAAACTCCACCCCAGCGACAACCAGCCTACGGTGCTTGATCAAATTCATGCCATGCAAGTCCAAGAGGAATGGATAATATTTGACTGTTGCCCCCGGGACCTCAAAAAGACTCAAATTGCAAGGGCGAGGGATTCCAACCCCAAGTGTAGCCACTACGAATGTTTCCTCTAACCCAACCAACAAGTCCTTGAATAGCTTCTGCATCGGAACTTTAGCTTCCTGCTTGGGCACATTCGCATCCAAAAGACCAACCAATACTCTAAAAGAAATATTAGTGCCAAGCTGATACCCTTCGACACCTTCCATGAAGCCCTTGCCTGTGATGCATTTCACCGCCACGAAAGTGAGATAATTCGGGTGGCATATAATTCGCCTCATCCTTAACGATGTCACAAGGCCCAGAAAGGCCATCTGTCATTTGCCACTCAGCAACTAGACCGGTGTATCCATGCCACCACAAGCCAATTCACCCGCTGAGACACAAATAATGAACATCGCCATGATCAAAACTGACCAAAGTTGCTATATTTAACCTTCCAAATAGCTTGAAATATGCTAACCAATTTTTTCAATAGTTTTACACAATATAAACCAGCACTAGCCAACTTGATTAGCGTTAGCATCAAAAACTGAAATCCAAACTTGGAAGGACTCACGCCAAGAATGCACACTCAATCCCAAGGAAGGATAGGTGTTGTCATATGGCGGAGAAGCTAAAGAACAATACTTGAAATGAAACGAACTCAACGTCAGGAATGTGCACTCAAGATCCCACTAAGGGCGAGGTGCTAACATATGATCGAGTGATTTAATTGAAAACTGAAACTAATAGGCGGATAACCAGCCATGAAGCTACAACAATCTAATTCATCCGCTGCGGCGGGCATCCACTTGAGAGTGGGGATTCACCACTTTGAAAGTGGGTACAAAGAGAGATACAATCAATTATCCACACTGGCGGTAGACCATCCAGGGGTACTTAATGTGAGAAGAAAGAAGAATTAATTGCAGCGATTAGGACTGGAACAGTACTACTGTTTACAGTCTTACAAATAAGAAAGAAAGCTGCAAATTACATATGAATTACAATAGCTTCAAAGCACATGAGTAATAGATGATCTCATACAAATAATTATCTCTCTAACTGCTGATAATGAATCAAAAATCAGAACTTCTAAAGTCTGATAACAAAAATCAGTAAACTGAAAATGTCAACCAGCAACTGTGAAAACCAAAGAATTGTTCATAACTCCATCAAATTACCTCCGTTTTGATTGAAATCAAATGCAATGGATTACTAGAAGGTAGGCGACCATGCTAGGATGAAGAAACAGCAACAAAGATCCTCTGTGGATTTAGCACGAATCCCAAGGCACTTCCAGAAAAGTACGGCCCTCCTTGAAGGGGCAATTTCTCTTTAAAAATCAAACTCTCAACTAAAAATTCTCAAAATTGGCATGATGAATCGCCCATGGTAAACAAATGGAATGATGAAATACCCAGAACCAAATTCAAACTGGAAAATAAGCTATGAATCAAAATCACCTTCAGCTGTAGATGAACCAGCAAACCAAAATTGACAAAAACTCCAAAATTCTTCAATCAAATGAGCTCAATCTGCTAGTCTGATATTGAGAAGCAGCAATGTAGCCAACTAGGTGTTATCTTGCAAACACGAAATTGGACGAAAGGCTAGGAGGTAGACATCCTCGAAGCAAAATATCAATTGTCATTCCGACAGCATAACTTTAGCATAATTTTCATGGATACCAATGCTGAAGCAAAGCATTCATTTTATAGAAGAGTAGAAGACTCTTCAATTCCTCAAGAAAGTACGCCAAGAGTCACATGAGACTCTTCAAATTTCCAGAAAACCTTCTAACTTCACAAAAAGGCGTCCACTTTATCAAGGCACAAATAAACTTTATTTTTAAAAGAATATCTTCAAGACAAGGCGTCCACTTTTCCCAAGGCATTAAAAGACTTTAAATATTAAATTTATCCTTCATGATGACGCCCCCCTTCATGACCACCTTTTAAGAACAAGTTAAAGTTATTTTCCCTAGACCAAGGGGTCAATTGCAAATTATAACATTAATGCCTTTAATCACCAAAATTAAACCTTTAGAAGCCAGACTTGAATTGCATTAAATGCTCCAACTGAAAATGAAGACCTTGAAGACTAACAACTGCATAATGCCACAAATAGAATTTACTATAAATAGTAAACTCCCAGAAAAGCCATAGAACCTCAGAACTGGAAACCCTAATTTTACCTCAAACAAGCCTACAAGCTTCCAGAATAGGCTGATGAGTGTCAGAACAGATCACTGATGAGAAGGGGAGATTACATAGCTTGTGAGAGTCCCAAGTCTTCGTCAGAACGACAGTTCACAAAATGCACTGTACATACGGAATAATTGTTTACACATCATTAAAAGTGAATCCTGAATAGTCATGAATGAAGCCATATTAAGCCACTGGGCCTCGAGCATGTGAACCGTTCACCTGAAAAGACCGCACTTCAATTTCACTTAAAACCATGATGAAAATGTGTTTAAACAGAGCAAGCCTCATGAGCCTGAGGTTGGCAATCATAATGACCAACTCAGCAGTCCGTTGGCAAAGGATTTGCCAACTAAGATCAGATTATCTTGTGTGTCAATCAATCAAATTTTACCCCTCGAGAACTCATTACGGTCACCATGAAATCTGACTCTCCACAACTATGTTTGTGGAGAGTCACCCACCCAACCACCCATTATTAAATAGGATATTTAAACATTATATAATTTTAAATTTATTTTTAATATTTTATTTATATGATTAAATTATAGTAGTAAATTATTAACTTAAAATAGCAAAATTGAAGTCTAATAGACTAATATAATATTGAATATACTATAATATTAAAAATAAATTATAATTTATACTTATATTATATAGTCTATATATAATATTTATTATTAATATAATAATATTAAATATATTGATATTTTATTGAATAAATAATGTACACCATCAATTTTTATATAAATTTAAAATTAATTATAATAATGCAAAATATAATTTTTATTTGCAATTTTTATGAATCATAAAATTTAGATGTTTTGTAAATTGTTTGAGTTTCCTTTATTTTTAATATTTTATTATTCAAACTTTCTTTTCTTTTTTTTGTAGCCCTGTTGCACATAGATTGTTATGATGGCTGCCAATGTTAACTCCATTGGAAAACCCTCCTTCAAAGTTGACTTGAATTTGCATTTATGGAGACATGTAGAAATAGTACAACAAATTCTAGGTGGGGGGACATATGTTTGGATATTTAATTTTATATTTTTCTTTAGTAACTTATTTTTGAAAATTTAGGTATGCATTCTTCATTGTTTTTAACTTTTTAATTTTTTTATTTTCAAATAGGTTGCTAAGACTAGATTTGCATCCAACACAATCATCTTGAGACAACTTGTGAAGGTGTCGAAAACACTTTTTGGTATGTTCATCAGCCAATCGTGGTTTGTATGGAGGCAATCCAACACTCAAAGGGCAGCAAACAGTTCTAGATGACACTTGGTGGGATCGTGTGGAATATCTTCTTAGTTTCACTGAATCCATCATGAGTATGATCCGCTTTACTGACATGGATAAGCCATACTTGGGAGATATTTATAATGGCATCGACTCGATGATTGAGAAGATAAAATCTATCATAAATGCAAAAGAGCAAGATCCTAAAAAAACCTTCTTCAAAGAGGTGTAGTCAATTTGTGTTTAGCAATGGAACAAAATGACCACCCCACTCCATCTTTTTTCCTTCGTATTGACTCCTAAATATTACAGTGAAGAGAGCCTCAGTATGCCAACAAGGGTGCCACCATACTGTGATATAAAGTCAATGAAGGATTTAGGAAAGCACTAACTAAACTCTTCCCTAGTCCTAATATAGAAGATGCAATTACGAGTGAGTTGGCTAATTTTGCAGCCTCCTATGGTCAAAGTGTTTTTTCTCTCTATGACAAGTATATTCACTCTTTGTGGTACCTCAATGGCCACAACTTGCCACACCTTCAAGTTCTTGCAATCAAAATTTTGTTGCAAGTTTTTTAATTTTTACCCACTCTCTAAATTTGTTTTTTTATTTAAAAATTGTTATTTTCAAATATAAAGTTTGATTTACAATTTATTAATTTAACAACTCTAATGAGAGCTCCCTTTGCTTCAATAGGTTGCTAGTTCTTCAATTGGATGAAGTTGGAGTACATACTCCATCCACTCAGTGAAGCGCAAATATTTGACATCAAGTAAAACAGAGGAGCTAGTTTATATGCATTCCAATCTGTGTCTTCTTACTCAGAAAAATGATGAGTACAAGGAAGGGGCAACAAATTGTGGGATGTAGAATTGGAGCGAACTGACTTGGATCTTTCTTCTATTGCACAGTTTTCAAGGAGTCGAGTAGCCAACATACTTTTATTCTGAGAGGCAGTGGGGTTCCATGTGGTTCTCCTGATCTATTTGCATTATCTAATGTTAATGTTGATGATGATTTTGGTCTTGATGATGACCAATATGATGCTGATTAGTGACTGCTAATTGTATTATTTTAATATTGAACATTGATTATCTATCATAATGATGAATTGGGTTGGTAGTTTGTATGGGTTATTGTTTTTTTTCTTTTTGTGGTCTCGTTGTTGTTTCTCTTGGTTGTTTTGTGCTGTCTTGCTGTGCTTAATGCTTATCTTTCTGGTTGTACAAGGGTCTAGGCCCTTTCAAAATCCCTGTTTTACCTTAATCAAAAACATTCAAGTTTGATCCTTTTGATATTAAATTATTGAAGTTAAATTAGTATATTATATTTCAAAATTTAAAATTTGTACTGGTTTTGTTTAACATATGCATGGTATAAGGCATTCTAAACTTATTTTTGTTTTTAGGCTGCAAATATATATATATTATTATTTGTGCTTTTTGTATTAATGTACCCAAAACATACCCAGCCCCTCCAAAGAAATCCCAATTCGGCAACTTAGGAAAATAATGCATTTGCCACATCTGCATGAAGCCAACTAGAGAAAATCTTGTGTATTTTGTGTGACCAGAGAACACTACTGTATTTAATTCCTTTCAAGTCAATATTGCTTCTTAAAGTAACCTTTGTTGTGGAATGAAGGCATTCTACAGATTCCAAGAGAAGTAGATCTTGATTACCTAATCAAGGATAGATGAATAATAGTACTTCAAAAATGACAGACTCAAACAAGAGATTGACAGACATCTTAGAACACCTAACCCAGAAATTGCTACACGAAAATTTAGATGGCAACACTGGGCAAATGCTTCTTCAAACAAGAGGAATTGAAACATCTTGTATTAGCATAATAAATTTTACAAATAAGAATTTTCTGAAGAATGAAGCAATCAATGCATTTATATCAGTACAAGGATCCACTAATACAATTAGAAAAATCTAATCACACTCCACAAAGAGGTAGCTCAGTATTATAGATAATCCATAAAAGAGTATCACAATAGTAATAATCAGAAGAATTGGACTTTTACTCTATATAAATTATTTTAATTTAAATAAGATGTAGCTTCTGATATCATTCTATTGATTTATCTTAGAAGCAACACATTTAAATCACTAGTATCAGATTAAAAAGAATGAGCATTTCACAGAGAATTACGTTTAGTATAACAGATAATTTAATTATATAAGTATAAAAAGGTGTCATATTTCTCAACTAGTCAGCACAAAAGGGCTTTATTAAACAAAGTATAAAATATAACATCATTCCATCAATTGATCTTGTGCTTCTTAGAAAACTCACCAGAGAATAGATGTTGCCTAAAAAGTCAAAAGGCACTTCCAGAGTCACTGCAACCTACATAGTTAACAGATAAACCAGTTCATACAAACTATTAAACCAAAGTCTCATATAACATAAGTCAATACTATAGCAGGAGACTTGTCACCTAAAAAGGCCCTAATATGACATAATATCCTCCTCTCTTTTATTTACTTAAACATATAAAAAAAGAATTTCCATTCATATATAATGGCATGATCAGATTTTCTCAAGAAGAGTTTGAGATACAAACCTAACCCAAACTTAATTTGACAGAGAGATTGCAACCATAAAAATTGAGTGCTAGCATTTCACATTAAAAAATCTTATTTTAAATCTTAAAACATATTTAATTCTCCACTCACCTCAAATGAACCATCTAGTTTTTCAGTGAAATTTTTAAAATACAAGACCCTTGACAATAAAAATTATTGAAAAGTAGCAGCAGGAACACCTTAACAAAATGAAACTCAAAAGGAGTTATCCAGGAGAATCCATAAAGGAGGAAGTCCATGACCTTAGATTTGACCACACAACTTGGTGCATCTCTTAAGCAGTCTGAAGCGACTCCTCCATATGCCCTTACCAACCCTCCAGCTCCTAGTTTTATCCCTCCAAAGTACCTGCAATAATATATACATAAATATTGTGAAAAGGAATATAAGCATGTGCATAGAAGCAAGCAAAAGCACCCCAACAACTATGTCAAATTCTTTCTTCAATTCAAATGTGATAGATGGACAACATTATTTATTTACCTGATTACCACCACCATTACTCTATCTAATCCTGAAGCAACAATTGCAGAATGGATTGGTCTGCCAGCTTTACCCACAGGCTCCCCATCATCATTGAATCGATACAGCTCCCCAATCTGTATTTATTTAAAGAAAAGAAAAAAGAAAAAAAGAGAGTAATTTTAGTTCTCTTAGATTTATGTGACCTCAAGAATCTTATAATGTCTGCATAAGTTAAGAAATCACATCGATCTTACTAATACTACCAACCTTGTAAGCCCAGCAATTATGTGTTGCACGTGGGTCTCGGACCTGAAACAAAAACACATGAATAATAAGAATTCTATAGTCAATTCTTTGACAAAAGCAGAAAATAAGATTTTCACTGGCTGCAAATATCAAATGTCTATATAAGTAAAAGTAATTCAGCCAGAATTTCTTTTGAAATGTACAACCAATACAATATTGTCTAGAGGAACCAAAAGATTGATATTGGCACACTTTTAATATAACAAATACACCTTAAAGAGGACCTATAAATTTTAGACATCAAACCTTTATTTATGTCCATGAAAACAATTATCATAAAATGCTTCCATAGATTTCCTTTGTTTATCAAAATAATACCTATGTGCCAAACTAAAAATATAGTAAATGGGGAATAGTTAATTAAAATGTTTGCTGATAAAAAATTGCCAATTTTCTCATAACATGTGTAAGGCCAATAGGCATTTGTGCCTCTCTATTCAACTTGCAGTTGCATATCGATGGTTATATGATATGTTATATTGTTTTGTATTGGTTGATTATCACTTGTGGATACCAACATACTGATTTTGGATACTCAATGTGTATATTTGAATATAAACAAATTAAATCATCTAGCATATCATTTTTATGAAAATGGTGAAGTTGAATACATCATATATACATGATTTATCATAAAATAATACATCCAGCCAAGCCAATGAAGTTTTGGAACCCGGGATGGAGCGAATAGCCGGATAGAGGAACTCACTGCTAGGTCAAGGAGTTGCATATATATATATATAAAATCTCGCATATCATTTTTATGACAATAGTGAAGTTGAATACATTATATATACATGATTTATCATAAAACAATACATATATATATATATATCATCTAGCATATTATTTTTATAGAAGTGGTGACAAATCATTTTAACTAATACTAGTCCTTCTCGATCTAAGCTTGACAAAAAAAATGATGAAAAGATCACCTTTTTCTATAGGATATCGTCATAGTTGATCATAAGAAAGAATTATCGCATACATAATGGTAAAGTAATCTTAATGCCATCAAATATGCAAAAGACATTTTTCCCTAAACAAGTCTTGATTGTGTTCGATTTAAAAGGAAAATTTTTGGGTTTAGTCAGGTTAAAAAGCGGGCATGACAGTATGTATGTACACAATTAAAACATAAAATAATACATGTGTGTGTGTGCATATGTACACGATTAAATTGTCTAGTGTATCATTTTAATGAAAATAGTGAAGTTGAATACATCATATATACATGACTTATCATAAAATCGTGAATATATGATGCATTCAACTTCACTATTTTTATAAAAAATGACATGCTAGATGAATTAATTCTGTAATTCCAGATCATTGCATTGATAAATTATTTAATTGAAATAAAAGTGTTGAAATGTGATCGATTTGGTGATTGGTTGATTTTACATTCACTTTGGCTATTGTTATATATTGAGCAATTGTGCCTAATGTGAGATTGAAGTCTGCAGATACAGGTAAGATCCCAATGGTGGTTAATTGGAGGTATTCACATGGTTTGTCTATTCTATTTACCTATCTAAACCCTATCAGGGTGCAAGGCATGTGAAGTGTGAAACCAGTTAGCCCTATCTGAATTGCATGAGATTTTGGATCACCATCATGCTAGCCAGTAACATGTTTGCATTATTGTGTGTTCTCGTTATTTTCTATAGTGTATTTCAGTTATAAGTGAAATCAATTTAAATCGTTTAGTGAAATGTTAGCATGCACGTGAAATGATTAAAAGAGTTTTTCAAAATAATAATATGTTTTTGAATTATTTAAAAAACCAATAAATCTTTATTAAGCTAGGAAAAAAAGATTTAGGGAAATATTGCATTTTAACTTGAAAGATATTTGTATTGCATATGATACAATGATTTGGAAAATATATTACATTCAAAAAAAGGGTGACAAATGACTTAGAAATTATATGCCTATGCTTTGGAAATAATTCTAACTTTAAAAAAGTGAAAATTGGCTTCTAAATCAGATATTTTGGATTGAAAATGGATATTTGTTGGAAATTAGATATTATCCAAGAGTGATTTAGTCAAATGTGAAAAGGATCAAAAGTGAAATGGATGTTAGGGATAGGTTTATATGCAAAAAGGTTTCATTCTATTATAGGATTCTTTTTCCTTATGACCTTTAGGAGAGCCAAAGGAGGAGTAAAGTATTTTTCTTGAAACCCTTCCTTGTTTGCTTGCTTTGGAAGAGGATTGTGAGGTCTTGGAAGTGGATTGAAGTGTGTTAGAAATCTTGTGTGTTGGAGAAGGATTCACCTTGAGTTGCATTGGCTTCATAGAGGTACTTTCAATATTTGTTTTGTTCTATATTTACAATGCAATTTCAAAGAAAGAGAAATATTGTAAACTCTTGTTGTATGAACTAGAAGATTGTATTGGCCCTATTGGGTATTGTCTCAAATCTATTTCAAGCTTCTAATTGGAGTCTTGGCTTAGAAATGATAGTTGTAGGCAAAGTAATAATTTGATATTGTTGTAAGACCATTGGGTAGTTCAGTAATAATTTGATAGTTTGATCTTCTTCTCCTTCTGCTCTCTATCATCCTAATGATGGATCACAGAGTGTGACTCGAAACGTTGATGGAAAAAAAACCAACACAATCAAAGCCAAAAACAACAATTGAATCCAATTATTTTTATTTTGTAGTTAAAGAAATTTGGAAAATATGAATTTCACACCCAAACCCCTGCAAAATGAAAATAAATTAGAAAAGAAGAAAACAACTACGGCAATTGCAGCTATGATGAATTCTCCATTTGAATAAGGTGAGAATGGCATTCACTATTTTTTTGGTATTACAACATACCATTCCACATTTTGAGGAGTCCATATTGGGAGTCATTGGTCAATTGTTGCTAGATAAGTTTCATGGCACTTAGTCCATTATTTTTGTGGGTTGTTGTTGGACAAAAAAAACATGAAAAACAATGAGGTCACACTAGAAGATCTAAAGAGAATTTGGTGCAAAATTCAACTGCACTATTTTGTTTGACAACTGGACAAATGGCAAGGACTGCACATTGTCAACTTCCTAGTGTTCAGGTGGATAGTTGGGGTTCTTGAAGTCAACTGATGCCTTTTGCAAAGCAAAAGAAGTTGAGACTCTATGCTATATGCTAGACGAGGTGCTCGTGAAATGAGTACGGAGAATGTCATCCAAGTTGTGACCAACAATGCAACACCATATGTAGCAATAGGGAGAATTCTTGAGGAAATGAACCATACCATGTTTTGCAACCCTTGTACTACCCATTGCTTTGATTTTTTAATTGAAGATGGAGACAAACTTGGATGGATAAGAATTGTGGTTAAATATGTAATGTCCTCGATTTAGCCCTATGCTCTTCATCTGGGTTTAGCCTATTTCCGAAAATGCGTAGGCTAAGCTGAAGTAGAAATTAGGGTTTCCACTTTCAGATGCATTTTCGAAGGTTTGCATATGTGAGTTTCTAACGCATGTTTGGTGAAGCTTTCTAGGTTTTTGGAGAGCTTCAGGGTGAGTTAACATGCATGTTAAGATAATGACATGCAATTTTGACGGATACCTTGCATGCAAGAAAGGTTTTTGGGTTTTTCTGGGTATTCAGAGACCTCCAGGGTAGTGTGACATACATTTGAATCTAACAACTTTTTCAGGCACTTACTATTTATAGTAAGTCATGATGGCTACCCAGTTTGTGCTCAAAAGGTATTTGGAAAACACTTACTATTTATAGTAAGTCATGGTTATTGCTCAATTGGTGTTCAAATGAAGTTTTGTAAACTTACTATTTATAGCAGTTTGCTATTTTTGGTAAGTCTATTTATAGCAGTATCATTCTAGCAGCAACTCAGTCATTTGCAGTTCACATTTATTTTGGGCAGTGAGGCTGATCAGTTTGGCTTTCTAATGAGTTGAAGTAAACTTACTATTTTGAGCATTTGCTATTTTTAGCAAGTCCATCTGTGGTTTTGGCATCATCATCAATTTGGTTCAGCTCAGCTAATGTCAGTTTGTTATTTTTAGCAATTTATCCATTGCAGTTTGGGCATGGCTCTTGGCTACCTCCTTGGACTGAGTTCCAAACTTAGTCAATTTTTATGTTTTGCAGTTGTACTCCATGCCTAGTCAATGAACTTTAAGTTGTTTTTAAAATGGGGTCATGAAGGGGGACGCCTCATTAATGCACTTTAATATTTTATTAAAGTTTTGTTATTTCTTCAAGTGGGACGACTTGGGAATAATATGAGGAGATTTAATATTTCAAAATGCTTTTTGAAGTGGACGCCTCTTGGAGAAGTTGGAGAGTTTCTTGGTTGGAGGTTACAGTTGATTCATCTCCTCTATTGAAGCTTATTTATTGATGCCTTGCTCATTCATTCTTATGTTGGATTTTGATAGTAAAGTTATGCTGCTGGACTAAATCCAGACCTGGCTAAGGGGGAGCTTAGCAAATCAATCCATCCTTTGGGCCTGAAACTATGGCTTCCTAAATGGTCATTTGAGACTGTACTTCACATAGAGGTGCAATAGAGCTTCAATTTTGATGTTTTCAGACAAGTTGCTACTATATAGCCTGTTATCTAGCTGCTGGCTTATACATGGCTGAAGCGATATTTCACTGATAGCTTCGTCATGGAATTTATTCTCGTTCTGGGTATCTGCTCATGCTATTTGACTATGAAGGGCGACCAGTTGTGAGAAGTTTCAGATTTTATTATTGAAGTTTGGATTTTTAAATGCAAGTCGACCTCCTAGAGGGGCCGTACCATTTTTAGGTTGCATTGGAGTTTGTGCCGACTGTGATTTGCTATTCTTGGTTCGAATTTCTCAATTGGAGATTGGACGCCATGATGAGAGGTTTCCACTAACTGCTAAATGAAGTCTTTCCGGGTTGTGAGTGAAGGGTTACGTCCAATTTGGTGAATTTCTATCTTGCTGGTCTGGTTTTTCTGTATTTACGGTGTCTGATCAGATTGGTTAGATATTGTTTAAATGCTAGTTTGAGCTTCATTTCCATATCATTCCATATTGTAATAGTTAGAGGATTATTACTCTAACCTTTGTGAGATTTTGGAAGCATATCTTTCTTATTTGCAGCTATATTTATTCATTGTAAAGCTGATTAGTAGTACTAACAGCTAATTGTTTAATTGCTGCAAATTAGTTTTGAATTTCACACTCCCACTAGAGAAGTGGTTGAGTTTAATAATCAATCTTTCATTATTGTTAATTTCCCCCCACGAAATAATGGTAGTGAGGAATGTCTTCCCGAATGTATTCCCCTCACTGAATAAGTGGAAGAGAGGATTTCATGGCTGGCTTGCCGCCTTTAAATTTGTGATAATCTCACCCACTGAATAAGTGGAGTATTCCCACTGCTTGTGGATGCCTACTGTTAGCAGATGAATATACTTTCAGTTCAGTTTTTGTTACTAACGATCCCCGAACCATATGCTATCACATCGCCCACTCCGGGATCTTGGTGAACATTCTTGGTGAGGGTTATTTACAAGCTGATTTTGGATTTTGGAGCTAACGCTAATCAATGTTTGGTGCTGGTTTAATTGTGTTAAAACTAAAAAAATTAAGGGGGAATACTACAAAATAAGTGAGAAACATCACCAAATACATCTACAATCACCCTTGAGTTCTTAACTTGATGAGAGAGCACACCGAAGGACAAAAGCTTGTGCAATCAAAAGCCACACACTTAGACACCAACTTCATCACATTGCAGAGCAATTCAACCTAGTAATGTCTCCTAAGCATTTGTTTGTGAGCACTAGAAGAGTGAAGTCTCTATATTCAAAAGAAGGAAAAAGGGAAAATGGTCACAAAGACTATTTTTGATATGTTTGCCAGGAGCATGAATTAGATCCTCAACATAATATGTTTCATTTACTTTTTATATGTTGTTATTGTTATATTTTATTCATTTTAATTTTAGAAATCCATACTATTTTGTTTTAGGTGATAGAACTTTTGGTTAGGATTCTATGCCTAGTGGATGGGGATAAAAACTGAATGGGTTATTTGTTCAAGGACATGGACAAGGCCAAGGGGACCATCCAACAATACTAAAGATCCAACAAATGAAAATATGAACCCATTTGGCGTATAAGTGATTGAAGGTGGAATAAGCTACTCAATAACACATAGTTGTGTGTATGAAAATTGAAAAGTTTGACTTGACAACCCAAAATTTTGACTCATACTCAGGACTCAAACTCAAGACTCAACAAACTTGGCAAAAAAACATAATTACACAAAAAATTGAAATTAATGCATTTAGAGAACACATAAGTCTTATGATCTTCAATTTTTCATAAATTCAAATATTACATATGTCATATGACCCTCAAATCAATAAATGACAGTTCCATAGTGTCTCAAAATAAGGGGACCAAGGGCTTGGATTTGGGGACAACATGGGGCCAGTTACGAGCAAGGGTTTGGAGGCAGAGTCCCCAACGAGGTTGAATCCACTTTTCTTTAATAAGTAATTGGTCATCTAAACGTTTTTGCTTGTGCTTTTCTTTGTCTAGCAGGTATTGATTTGACTTGCATGTGCTTATATGGAGCCTAGCCTTTGACAAAAAGAATATTCGCCATATGATTCTTTTGTACCCTTTATTGTTTTAGTTCCTTGAAATTTAGAGGGCCTATTTGAAGTTGAGACTTATTACTATGCCAATGCTAGCAAATTCAAATTGGAGCAAAGAATTTTATGTGCACATCAATTTCCAATTTTTCTATTTTAAATACATTGTTGGTGGAGGATGGTATTTACAATTTAGATCATTTTATGCATTTTGTTAGTAAACTTTTTCCGAAAGTTGGGGGAACTACAACACTAATATAGAGGGAAGCTTTGGGGATGATGCACATGATTCGGAAATTTAGATGCTATCTATTGGCTAACCCCCTTGTTTCCTATGGGGGACCTTCAAGCTTTGAAACATTTGGTATGCAAGCCAGTGATTAATAGGTGTGTGGGCCCGTGGTTATTCATGTTGCTAGAACTCACCTTCAAAATCATTTTCAAATCAAGGAATCATCATGCCATTGCAGATCATCAATCCAAAATAAGGTTGGGGCAATTGTGTCATTAAGTCCTAGATATTCAACTATTAACCTATTTCACATTGTTATAATGGGGTCATGGTGTAAAGCCCCAACCTTTACACCAAGACATTAGTAGACAAAACATGGACAAATAATTTTTGTGTTACAATTGCGGCACGCGCATGTCACAACCTCACACTTGCACACACAATGTTGTCAAAACTAAACATCATCGTGACCAACGCACACGCCAACACCACTAAGTGCATAATGGCACAAGGTCAATGAACACCAACACAAATATCACAAGCAAAAGACTTACACAATCACAGGTCAAGTTCACCATGATGACATCGTGAGGAGGTAGAGTTCTCTCTAACTTGGACAATCGGGTCCAAGGCCAATATCTCCATTGCTCATTAAAGAAAAAACAAGATGAGAGCATCATATCATCTCAACCCTCAAATGACAAAGATAGAAGGGACTAAGGAGCCATCTCCCCACCAAGGGAAAGCATCAACATTCATTAACCACTAGGTCTAGGGCAAGAATGACTAGGTTTCACAAATCATTTACAAAACTACAAAAGAACACAATAAATCATTCCATCCTGCATTGCAAAGAGGGAGAACACTAATCATGTCATGTACAAGTTGAACTAGAAACATCTAACCTCCCATTCAAACAATTTGACTCTTCAAGCTTCTAGAAAAAAGTTGAGACAAGTTATCAAGATTTGTGAGGTTGTTGGAGAAAGCCAAGCCATGGTAGGCAATTTTCTAAGGATAGAACCTTCATCTTGTGAGAAGGTTTGTACTAAGACCACTGTTTGGAATATCCTCAAGCGTGGTGGCCTTACCCCATTCCTTGAAGCTGTTAGCAGATATGACCCAATGCAATCTTATGAATTTTCCAATTCTTGGAAAAATAGGACTGTTGTTTGTGTGTGGTATCTTTTTCAAGGTTACGGAGGAATTAATCTCTTTGGCAATGAGGCTAAGCATGGAAGGGGTGAAGTTCTAGAAGAACATCAAAAACTAAACCACGAGCATCTAGGGTTACTAGCAATCTTGCATCACCAAAAATATTGCTATTTTATTTTTGTTTATTTTCAATAAAGGCTTAGGGGTTATGAAAATAAATATTTTTAATTTGCAACTTTATAAATTCCCTTGTGGCAAAATTGTAAATGTAAATTTGGTGGAATTATGTTCCGGTAAATGTTTCTAAGCCATAAATGGGGAAATATTCCTTTTGGGCGTCCCATTTCTTGGTGGGGACCACTTGGGGTGCATGTGCTTGCATGTTCAATTGCATGCATTTGCATGTTTGTGCCACAACCTTTGCATGTTATTGCATGTTCGTATTTGGAGCCGTCGGAGCCGCTGAGAATCAATGAAGGTGTCACAGTTGGCCAAAATCATTGGTCAAGAGCTAGGCGTCATATGTGGGTCATATTTGCAATTAAGTATTTTATATTTAATATTTTATTCTCCTCAAAGTGGGGCGTGGGATTTCAAGGTGGTGTAGAGAAGGGGGATTCACTACTCACGAGTTCTCTTCATTCAGAGAGCCTCATAGGGCAAACTGCCCTAAACTACCTCAAGGAACAGCGGCAAGAGTCCCAGAATCAGAAAGAGCAGGTCACAAAGATTTTCTGGATAAACTGACAAGCTCTTGGCCAAAGGACGTCCGCGCAGAATACGGACGACAGCGCGGCGCGCTGGCGTCCAAGAGGCACACTGGCGTCTTATACGGACCAGAAAGTGAGTCTACCGCAGAAAATGACAAAGTGGCTGCTTCTACCCTAATTACTAAGAAATTCCAGAATGTGCGAAGATAACAGAATATAATAGAACTACAATAAAGAGAAGAAAGAAAGAAGATGCTCACAACAATCCAAGTAATGAAGTCTCCAACTAGTAGATATCTTCAATACCTGCATCTGTAAGATCTGGAGAAAGTGTTGGGGCTGTATAGGTGTTTGCCTCAGTCAAACCCCCGTTTTGGTGTTCCCACCTCCACAAACAACTAGATAGAAGGAGAGAATGTAACTGAAATGGAAAAAAGCGTGTGGTGAAAGCAAAACCTGCTTCAGGAGTAGAACCCGTAACACCAAGTATGAGTGATAAAAGCAAACCCCGCTCAAGGAGAACCCTTATCACAAAAGAGGTGAAAAAAGCAATCCCTGCTCAAGGAGGAGAACCCGTATCACAAAGTAAGGATGCAATAGGTAGGGGATATGGAATCCTAGGATGCTCACAAGCATGAGATAATGGAGATAGATATGAAAGCCAAGAGGGCTGCAAAGAGTGTTGTTACACCCCTAACTTTAACTACGCTTTACTTTTTACTTTGAAGTAATTAGTAGATGATTATGCATGTTTCAATGATTTGACGTTTAGTTAAAATGGCTAGAAAAATCAATGTTTTCATGAGTCATGTTTATTTGACTAAAATTTGACATGTGCTTAAAAGTTGTCAAGATGTGATGATCTCATAAGGATTATGAAAATGATTACTGAAACACTAATCTTGTGTTGTTGATTGCAAGTTGCATTCAGGAAATAGGTTTCCGCCCTCCATGAAAGGGAGGGAGAGCATCATCAGAGAGAAGGGAATAGATACAAGGAATAGAACAGGTTGTCACCATTTTAAGTCTATTCTAGTTGCCTAATGTCAGCCTAGTCGTTTTGGGGATAGTGACGTCGTCAAGGTTGAACTTTAGTTGTTTCACGATTGAGACAACTTTATGTCGAATATGTCACTTCTCATGTCGTGACGATGTTATGTTGTGACCTCATTTGCATAATTGGGTGTTCATTTTTGTCTATATTCTTGATAATAGTTTGAATTGGCTTAATAAGTCGAGGAACTAATATTAACCCGATTCCTTGCAAAAGGAAGTCATTATGATGATCATCCTTGAGTTCGCTTAAAAGAGTGAATACGCTCGAGAGACAACAAAAGATCAACGTCATCGAATGTGTAAGATTGTGCTACCAACCCTTAATTGTAGAATGATTTGTCATTTATATGTGATGTATTTGGTGATACTTTTAACGACTATGCCAATCGTTGAGTCCACCATTTTGTCAAGGCTCCTTTTATGGAGGGGCATGATATATCAATATGTTTGCTCAACTTAATTGAGAAGCTTATTGATTATTGAGATGGCATAGGTATGCCTATTCTTATAAGTTTTTCTTTCTAAATAACAAAATGGCTTTTGTTTAGCCACGACCAATAAGGTGAACGTGGAAACAGTCTAAACTCAAAGATTATTAAAAATCGTATTTAGATCGTGGGAATCTCACTAAGATAGCACGGGTTCAAACTTTGTGTTTGGGCATTCCACGCATGGGAACGTGGCTCCCTTCACGTAAGCCAAAATTTAACTGACTTCTAGTCTCTAACCGCTTCAAACCAGTTACTATAACTGTCTTTATATCAGTTTTTATAACTAATTCTTGCGGGCATTTTGGGGGGATCCACAAGTAAGAGTGGGGCGTGGGGAATGGAGGGGGACCATGATCTGAACGATAGCTAAACCCGTGTCATGAAGGAGAAAATTTTTCCTCTATCGACCTCTAGATATATCAATTCTTATAACTGATTCCTGCGAATCCATCTTGGAAGATTGGGGGGCGTGAAGGTGGCTTATCACTAATATCTAGAAGATAATTCAGGAACACTAATAGAAAATGGAAGGTCAAAGATAGGAGGGTAGTTTTGTTAACGACAGAAATATTTAGAGCCATAAGTGAAGAACGAGCTAGTTCTTCTGAGGGGAAAGAATCTGGTCATCGTAGAAAGGTGGTCGCAAGCGAGCAAGAAAGGAAGTTCCTGTCTTAGGAAGAATCCTTCAATAAAACCATACTGCAAGAGGAGAAGATATGAAGAGCAACTGAAATTGCAAAACATATCTAGAAGTTGGGCGTGAGCTCGTTGATATTACAAGCTAAGTGATTTCTATATTTCCTTGTTGATTTTGTTTAAGAAATACTTTGTCCGAATCTTTGAAATGTTCTTTTTAACACAAATAATGAGAAGAGTAGATGCCTCTTTTCACGTAAATAATACTATGATTATTGTAAGGAAAGGAAGTGGTTAGATCTGCATGTCACAATGTATACGAACCACCCAAAACCAGATAGGTTGTACGTATATTATCCTTGATGGTAGGCCTTGAAAAGTTTGCAAACTTCACTATTGTGCAAGATAAACCACGAGTTGTGGAGCAGGAATCTTTTAGAGAGCTATATCATCATTTCGAATAGTGGCAGGAGAGAAGCAATTGGATAGTAACCTCGACTTTAGGGAAAACTTAGAACTGTGTTTTTATAACATAAAATGATTTAGTGTTGAGTCCTCGGGACATTGAGAAAGAGGCCAAATTTCACTTTGTTGTCTCTTGCTGTGCACGTAAGTATGTGAGGGCACTGAACCAAGTAGTAATCTCACACAAATTTTACGCCTCGTAAATACTTCCAAATAGAATCCAACAACGATTGGATGGATACCCTACTATGCAGGAAAATAGGCTAGGACCGAGACTTGTTAAATAAAATACAATATACCTTCTTCTTACTAAAGGTTCTTACCTTAATCTTTCGATCTAAACATGTAGTAAACTGAGAATTGAAATTCTCTTTCCCAAAATATTGGTAAGCTTCTAATAAGAATTAAGTGCTGGATTATATGCTACAAGTGTAGTCTACTCCTATAAGGGTGGATCATGTGATAGGATGCTTTGGAAGTTACATGCTTTACCTCTAAGGATCCTTAAGGACTATCTAAGATACTAGTATATCTTATCCATTGGCTTCATCTAGACAATCTAGTTGAGATTAAGTTATTGCTCTAATTATATTATGAGAGCATTGAGGAAATGTCTATATTATGGGAAGAAATGGATTCTCATTGGGAGCTAGGGTTATCATGTGAATGATCCTAAGCCAAACCTATGGTATTAAGTGTGTTCATAGAGAAGAAAACCATTTGACCTTTTGATAAGCATCTTTCTTCTTGTGTTAAACCCTCACGAGGATGGTTAATCTTGGAGACATATTCAACTTCTCCTTTGTTCCAAGATTGGGACTTTTAACTAGCTCAAAGGTATAGACATACTTTGAGATGGAAAGTATGGATTTAATTATATAAGAACTATAGAACTTATCTTAGTGCTATGTGCACAAGGGAATTGCATTATTCCAATACTCGACATCAATGTTGTAACCAACTACGAGAAGGGGATATTGGGAGATTGAAACTCAACCGCATGACTATTTTACTTATGATTGCCATTATAGGTATATTTGAAATTCTCATATAAAGAATGATAGTCATATGAGTTTATAACCTATCCTTATTCAAATGTGAGTAACCCTGAGTCGACAAGGAAGTTGGGAGATATTTATTATCTCTTACAAATCGAACCTATTAAGGTTGAAGGATTGAACTTAGTCAAAGTACTAGCTATGAGAAGTAATGACACTCATTAAGATATCAGATATCATGCTTATTCATGTTAAATGAAATGTGAATTGTGAAATGCTAAGTTGTCTGGGTGGACTAGAAGTAATTACTCTTATGTTTTGCTTCACTATTGCTATTATCTTTGGAAAACAAGAATGTTTGAAATTTCCATGTGTTGGGTTAGAGAAGCTAAACCCTAGTATTGAACAAGGAGGATATAGGAAATATGTAACGCTTATGTCAAATATGACATTGTGTATATGTTTGTATATTGATTGACAATGAAAGGTCGATAAACCATAGAACAAGGCAGGGAGTCTTTATAATACCTTGAGAGATTCTACGATAATGTCAAAACTCGATTTAACACATCAAGATGTTGGGTATTGAATCTTTGGAAGTAAATGACAGGACGTCATAAACCCTAGATATTGCAAGAATGCAATAAGGGACTTTTGAAAAGGTTTGAAATATCTAAATCTTTACATTACATGTTTAGAATGAGTTATGATTAATTCTAAGTCAGATTGACTAGAATGGTTTTTCTATACAGACTAGTTGAGCCTAGAATACCAAATAAAGTAAGTAAAACTATAGGATAAGATAGTTTCTAAGACGAGTCAGAGGTGTGTGTCTAGATGGAACGACCAATCAGAATGATCATACTTAGCCAGAAGGGATCTAGAGTTGTATGGTCGATTGAGTTTTGCAGGACACATCACTAGGACTCAGATGGTGAAACTTGACAATTCCTTATATCTATATCCTTCGTGAAGGGCCGGGCACTTCCAGTTAGGAAGTGTGCGGGGGACCACTTGAGTCCGCGGTTGGAGGAAAAGCACTAGGATGATGCTCTCCCTCTGTAGCAGAAGACTCACTAAGTCTCATGAAGTTCGACATCAACATTCCAGATGCAGTGAACTCCTTGTTCTGGCTTACGACAGTCAAAACTTATGAGGTAAAACTATTCTTGTTGCTAAGTGTATCTTATGTGATATGAATGTAAGGAATTATCTTGATTCTAGTTATGTTTACATGTGAATTCAAGTTTGAATATTATTTGGAAAAGTTATACTTTATTCTTGTGCATTTGCAAATGAAAAAAAAAAAAATCTCTCTCATGTTTACTAAATTTGTTTACCTTCTAGTAAATTCTTGAGATTACTTGAGTATTAAGTGGATGGATGTTACAAGTGTTGTGAGAAAGATAGCAATAGAGAAATGCAAGAGCCAAGACTAATGAGAAGTTAGAAGCTGGAATGAAGCTAGAGCAAAGAAAGAATGGAGCTAGAGAGATTCAGAGAGAGAAAATGAGGTGAAAAGATAACATTTAAAGAGAGAAGAGAAGCAAAGAGAAGCTTCCCAGGCGGTTATAAGGCAACTCGAGCCATTACCACCGACCGAAAGAGGTGACAAGTAGCAAACATGCACGGAAACGATCGTTTGAACGTTGAAACGTTGCAGGACGCTAGCGCGGCGCGCAAACGTCCACGCGACGCGCTAGTGTCCAAAAACATCATGCTACAAAACGACACGAACGGGAAAAGCATGAGGTTCAATGCAAAGGGGAGACACAAGGGTAGCTGCTGAAAAGGGGTTTTTGAGCATCCCGAGAAGGGAAAAGGGCTGATGCAGGGGCTAAAATGAGCCTACACAAGTGCTAAGGGAGTGGACACTAAAGCGGATACAAGAATGTATGTGAAATTGCGAGGGGTGCAATTTTACGACTATACATTTTGCGCCCACTTTAGCAGGCATATGAATCTATGCTAATATGCACGCTAAAGGAAGTCTATTAAACATAAATAACATCATATGCCAAAAGGATACTGTAGAGGAAGCAAATAACTCTTTGAACTAAAGAAGCATGCCCCTAGTCTGAAGACCTGCAAAACAAATGCATTAGACAAGAAAAACCTGCACCAAACAATAATGTTAGAACATAGAAAGCCACTAAAAGATTTGAGTCAGCAAAGTAAAAGAGACCTTGATGTAAAAGTTTGTCTCAGTACTATGCGTCGTCCCAAAATTAAGAGATAACAAACTTAGAAGAATTCTAAAACGAAGAGAAGAAGGGCACATACACAGGATGAAGAAGATGCAAATCCTCGATCCGGTATATACAATTTGAGAAGAAAGAGAATTTAAGAATGTATGCGCCTCAGAGGCCCGCAGACCTGCAAGAAAGGTGTCCTCCAAGATCTCTCACATGAAGGAAACCGAGAAAAGCGCCTTACAAACCCGCAGACCTGCAAGGAAGGTGTCCTCCAAGATCTCTCACATGAAGGAAACCCAAAGAAAGCGCCTTACAGACCCACAGACCTGCAGGAAAGGTGTCCTTCAAGATCTCTTGCACGAAGGAAACCCAAGAAAGTGCCCTACAGACCTGCAAGGAGGTATCCCCCAAGATCTCTCACATGGAGGAAACCCAAAGAAAGTGCCCTACAAACCCGCAGACCTACAAGGGAGTGACCCCCAAGATCTCTCGCATAGAGGAAGCTCAAAGGAAGCGCCCTATAGACCCGCAGATCTGCAGGGAGGTATCCCCCAAGATCTCTCACATGGAGGAAACCCAACGAAAGGGACTCCGCAGAGTCGGAAAGCAGCTTTACAGGCGCACCTGCAAAGCAACATGTCTACCAACAAATAGAACATGCCAGGAAACACAAAGCAGCCACACAGGCAAACAAGCGAACAGTCACGCAGACCGTCAATAAATTGGAAGGCTTTCAAAGGGGTCCCTCGGGAACCCTTCAAAAGAAGAGGGGTCCATTTGAGGGACGCATTGTTTGAAAAGCGAGGTCTAGTCAGGCTGCCCCCAAGCTAGACGTAAATGATTTCACTCAAAAGAAAAGCTTTCAAAGGGGGTCCCTCAGGAACCCTTCAAAAGAGAAAAGGGGTCCACTCAAGGGATGCTTCATTTGAAAGACATAGCAAAGAGAGGAGGTCCTCAAGAAGGACACATATCTCTCAAACAAGTTATCATTGCCCCCAACATACAGGGTTAGAGAACCATGCAAGATACTTAGAACATACAGGATAGAGGTAAACTTCAATATCACTTGTCATGCAAAGAAGAGGCAGGTGCATTAGCAAATAAATGAGTGATGGCATCTGAATCAAGAAGTTGTTGTATTTAATCCTTCAAAGCCTTACATTCACTAGTGGAATGGCTAGGCACTCGATGGTATGCACAAAAAGAATGTTTTCCTTTATCATGCTTATGAAATTTCTTGCATGTAGGAGGACGAAGAGTAATTAAGTGGGTTTTTAGAAGCCGCAACAAAATACGCTCTTGCTTAGATAAAGAATGAGGGGCAGGAAGCAACCCTTTCTCTTGTGGAGAAAAGTTTGACTACTCAAAAGAAGAAGGCATGAAGATAGAAGACAATGGAGGATCTTCATAGAGAGCATTATTCTGGCAACAGGGATCATACTCCTACGGGATCACCATCATCCTTCTTGACAGGACTACCAACATTAACCTCCTTAATATAAGTGTGATCATCTTCCTCAGAAGGGGGATCAACACTAAGAACATTACAATTTGCATTCACCTTATCCCACGATACAGAAGAATGACCATCTTTGATAGCGGGTGTGGATGATGTTATTGGAAGGTCTAAGTGGATCGGATCGACTTTATATTCCCTAATGAAGGAATCTATAAGTCTAGAGAACCCCAATCATCACCAAAACATGCATTTTCTTAAGAAGAGGTAGAAGGAGCACACTTAGGACTCCTTGCTTCAGAAGGATCTTCTTCAGGGACATCTACCTCAAGAGTATCCTTTGTAGTAGGTACTGCTAGAGTAAACATCGACACATCAGAAGACACTGAAGGAATAAGAGTAGGCATAACCGAAACCTGACCGGCAACTGCCATCTCACACAAGTGCATAGCCTCAAGGTCAGCCTTAACTATGACTACTTTATTATTGCAAATGAACTTAATAGATTTATGCAAGGTTGACGGGCCTGCACCGATAGCATGAATCCACGGTCTACCAAGAAGAAGGTAACTTTTTTGACATAACATAAACAAGGGTAGGTACAATAACAGGTCCCAACCTCAAAGGCAAAACTATTGTGCCTAGGGCTTGTCGACCAACATTATTGAACCCACGAATGACAACAGAAGAAGTATTAAGAGAAGATGAATCAATATTAATCTCAGGCAATAGATCAATACTACATACATTGAGCACCAAACTAGCGTCAACGAGAGTACGTCTAATGCCGATGTTATTAATGTTAACTATGACCATTAAAGGATCCGCTTGCTTCTGTACTTCCGAAGGCGGGAGCTCTTGCGGATAGAATGTGATATTCGGCGAATCTGCACGAATATAAGCCATCAACGCATCAACATCCGTCAGCCTAGCGAAAGAAGGCAAGAGGATCTTTTGCAAGGCTTCCTGAAATATACCTTGATAAACTGGAGTAGACTGAAGCAAGTCCCACAGTGAGATCTTAGCCGGAGTAACGCGGAGTTGCTCAACGAGATCGTAATCACTAGGTGTTTTAGTTGTGGGTTTAGGTGCTTGAGGAAGGCTTGGTTGTTTATTCAATTTATTCTCATAAGTATGGGCTACCACTCTATAAGAGGGAGCCTTAGGAAAATCAAGAGAGTCACTATCAAATGGAACACTATCGATAGAACAAATTCTTTTAGGAGGACTAGCTGGAGTCATGTAAATGACTGGTCTCTTAGGCCTTTGAGGGGCAGCAGAGACATAGATTACATTTATAGAATCATCACAACTAGTGGAATAATTATTTGAAGACATATTTTCAACATCGATCCAAACAGGATCAAATGTGGAAGTAGATTCATCATGTGCTAATGCATCATCTCTAAAGGAGAGCGCATCAAAACAAATATGAGATTCATCATTCACAAATGTAACATCTCTAGAGGAGAGTGCATTGGAAGGAATAGGAGATTCATCATTCACAAATGCATCATCTCTAGAAGAGAGTGCATTGGAATGAAGAGAAGGTAGAGTAACATTAAGAAAGGTATCAATGATTTCATCTTCTTGTGACAAAATATCCTCATAAGCCAAAGGATTTTCATGAGAAGGATCAAAGATACCGAGTGGCATAGGCAAAGCCAAGTCACCATCACATGCATGAAATGGAACATCATTAACACTTTGGATAAAATCAGAAACTGAACTAATGAAAGAGGATATTAAATTCATTTTGAAAATAATAAGTTAAATATGATAAATAATGAATAAACAAGTCAGCTGATAACAGAATTAAGAAAAACCGTAAATCCAAATTTTCAAATTTTTTCGGTATTTTCTAGGTTCTAGTAATTTGCACTTTTGGAGGTGTTCGAAGAAGAATTTGAGGTCAGGACTTGCGCCAGTCCCTAAAATTCAGCTGCCAAAAGCAAAATATTTTAGGGACTGAACTAGTCCTCTTGGAGACCTTTCCAATAGTACAAACGGTTCTGAATTCCAAGCACCGAGCCAAAAGTTATGACCCCGCCAAGTAGGGGTAAATAAATTCCTAGTTTTCTGAAAAATACTCTTCACGTCGGGTTCACCAAAATGTAAAGAAGGGGGATTCGCTACTCATGAATTCTCTTCATTCAAAGAGCCTCACGGGGCAAACTGCCCTAAACTACCTCAAGGAACAGCGGCGAGAGTCCTATAATCAAAAAGAGCAGGTCATAGAGATTTTATGGATAAACTGACAAGCTCTCGGCCAAAGGACATTAGCGCAGAATACGAACGACAGCGCAACGCGCTGGCGTCTTGTACGGACTAGAAAGTGAGTCTACCGCAAAAAATGACAAAGTGGCTACTTCTACCCTAATTACTAAGAAATTCCAGAATGTGCAAAGATAACAGAATACAATAGAACTACAATAAAGAGAAGAAGGAAAGAAGATGCTCACAACAATCCAAGTAATGAAGTCTCCAGCTAGTAGATATCTTCAATTCCTGCGTTTGTAAGATCTGGAGAAAGTGTTGGGGTTGTATAGGGGTTTGCCTCAATCAAACCCCTGTTTTGGTGTTCCCACCTCCACAGATAGCCAGATAGAAGGAGAGAGTGTAACTGAAATGGAAAAAAGCATGTGGTGAAAGCAAAACCCGCTTCAGGAGTAGAACCCACACTACCAAGTATGAGTGATAAAAGCAAACCCCGCTCAAGGAGGAGAACCCGTATTACAAAAGAGGTGATAAAAGCAATCCCCGCTCGAGGAGGAGAACCTGTATCACAAAGTAAGGATGCAATAGGTAGGGGATATGGAATCCCAGGATGCTCACAAGCATGAGATAGTGGAGATAGATATGAAAGCCAAGAGGGCTGCAAAGAGTGTTGTGAGAAAGATAGCAATAGAGAAATGCAAGAGCCAAGGCTGATGAGAAGTTAGAAGCTAGAATGAAGCTAGAGCAGAGGAAGAATGGAGCTAGAGAGATTCAGAGAGAGCAAATGAGGTGAAAAGATAGCATTTAAAGAGAGAAGAGAAGCAAATAGAAGCTTCCCGGGCGGTTACAAGGAAACTCGAGCCGTTACCACCGACCAAAGGAGGTGACAGGTGGAAAACATGCACGGAAACGGTCGTTTGAACGTTGAAACGTCACAGGACGCTAGCGCAGTGCGCAAACGTCCGCGCGACGCGCTAATGTCCAAACACATCATGCTACAAAACGACATGAACAGGAAAAGCATGAGATTCGATGCAAAGCGGACACACAAAGGTAGCTGCTGAAAAGGGGTTTTCAAGCATCCCGAGAAGGGAAAAAGGTTGATGCAAGGGCTAAAATGAGCCTACACAAGTACTAATGGAGTGGACACTAAAGCGGATACAAGAATGTATGTGAAATTGCGAGGGGTGCAATTTTACGACTATACAGGTGGTAATTTAAGGTTGTTTTGGGAAACCGATAATGGTTTTCTCCTCACACATTCTCTATGATGCTTGTTCATTTGAAGAAAGGGGCTTTTGGAGAAGTTGTGGTTGTATACCCAAATGTTGTTGGAATGAAGCCAAAATGTTGAAGACATTATGTTGCAAATTTTTGTATGCCCAGATTGTAGGGAAGCATATAAGCTTCAATTTGATGTAATCATTTTATCATTTAAGCAAATCGAATGTTGTCGATTTTCTTTCTTTAAATCTGAAATTTAAAGGCATATTGCAGCCACCTTGCAAGTCTCTTTGTGTGTGTTTGATTTCAATTTTGAAGGGAAAGTTTCCCTTTTCATCAAAAACCAAGATCGTCAACACATGGATGCATTCCTCAAGCAAGAAGAGAAGGTCTCAAGATTTCAAAACAGCTTCAAATGTGAGAACTTACCCATGTCGCAATTGGAGGTGGTTGAAGTGATTATGAGATACTTTACCCTTTAAGGTAGGTAAAAATGCATCTATTCATATCATTTCCCTATGTTGAACCACCTAAGGCATAACAAGAAAAGGAGCTTCCCCTTCTTTTTGTTTTGTTCCTTGGAGGATTTTGTGTTAGATGTGATTTTGGGAAAATTTGTAACAAACTTTCAAATCTACAGTTTAAGAACGGTAACTAACTACCAAATTCAGCTGAAGTGTAACTAACTAGTTTTTCTTACAAGAGTTTTCTTTGCAATAACGAACAGGAAAGATTCTCATTTTACATGCCTGGTTACGCAGGACAGATTCTCATTGTATTTATTAATAATGATTTAGCAAATTAAAAGATTCTCATTTTACATGCCTGGTTACACAGGACTAAAGCTCAAAGAATCTCCTGACTCTTCCCTCCCACGAACTAGACAAAAGCGACAATGCTTTCGAGGTCCTTTACTGACCAGAAGATATTCAGAGACAGTGTACTCTAGAGATCAAAAGTTATTCCCCACCTGAAACTAGAGAGTGTCGAACAAAATGATCATCCCCCCCCCACGCTATGCTTGACAAAAAATATAAACCAAAGAATGCCCACCTAAAAAGAATGCGAGAGAGAAGAAGAGAGTGACGTAAAGAAGAAAGCCATCCTATAAACCTAAGTGAGCCAAGATTCCCAAGAACGAGTGACTACATGAATTCCTTCTTGGGCGTTACATCCAGACTCGGAGAACAAGGTGGCGATGGACTACTACCTCCAAACTTTAACGGCCCTTTAACAACTCAAAATTGCGACTTAGAGATTACATTATTACCCGCTTAAATATTTTAATTTAATTTCTTTCCCAAGGTGCACTTAAGGCTAAATACATGACTTTTAAAAGGAAACGATGATGTTCATTTAAAGTTGACTTGTTTTAAAACTATCTAATTAAGTGAGATATAACTCAAGGTTATGACTTCAATGTAGCCACCTTACACCAACTCGTGACTTGGTGGTAATTTGATCCTTTATAGACTACGACCTCTCCTTGATGATATTCCCCTTTCCCTTGAGGTGTTGGCAATCCTGCAACCACTTGACAAAGAAATAGGGTTAGGCCGTTCTCGGTATCATTTTTAAAATAAAAGCTCATCAACACATTCACTATATACATATATAAGGAAATCATTCATAATTGCAGTTATATCAAATAAATTAAAAATTATTTTCCCAATTTTCACATTCTCATGAAAGGTAGTTAATCACAACTAACATAACGACCATAATTTCATTGCCATAATCTTGTTCAAGACAAAAGGGATGTAACAAAATCCCAACTACCCTTGCACCAAGTCCTCGTCTACTGTACCTATAGATATGAGCAAGCAAAAACACTTACCCCTTTGTTCATCCCCAAGATTATCAACCCTACCCTGGTTTAGCCAAAAGAGAAGAAGAAAAATTTTGTTCATAAAGGTGATGTCATGGATTCCCATCCCCTCTAGCACCCCAAGGTTGTGATCCTAGACAAACCCAACCTTGACTGTGTGGTTAAAATCCTTGTGTCCCTCACCAAGCTGCATTCAACTCCGGTCTCCACTACTCCCAGTCCCCCTATCCACAAACCCCTACAAGTTGATAAGAGGAATTTATTTTGGAGGAAGGCCCCTCTACCAACCCCCCTTCCATCCATAGCCCCCTTGTCAAGCACACTATGACCAAGCACCCAAGATATAGGTTCAAGTGGGATCATCCTGCCCCCAAGACTGGAAACCCATCTGAAGAAGGGACCGTACTTGAAGACTCTAGGGCTCCCCCATGCCACCCTACTAATCAAGAAGAGGCAAATTGTTCTAATTGCAAAAATATGAAAGTTGTTGTGGACAATTTATAGGATAGTCTCAACCTTCACAATAGTGTAATTAAATAGTTCATTGCCTTGCTCCAAAACACTAGGTTGAGAATGCAAGAGATGGAGATGAAGATGTTCAACCAGGCCAAGAAAAAACTTCAAACCCAAGTGGATAAAGACATGGTAGGAAGTGAAAAAATTATCTACCACCTTCCAATGTTGGGACAACTTGAAGTTGAAGTTCCACACCCTATAGAAGAATCAAGAAGAACTGAACAAGAACCTATCCCAGTTGTCGATTTCAACAAGCAGACCATAAAAAACTCAACTACTAGTCTTTGTCTCACAAAATGAACTTCAAAAACAATAAAGGGATTCTATATAGGAGGGCCTAGCCAAGAGAACCAAAGCCAAGACCAAAACACGAAGAGGAAAAACCATCGCTATTGAAGAGAACCGCTTAGAGGTTTCTCTAATTGATCAAATTAATTTTCTCACCAAAAAATGGCAAGCTACCAATGGGCTTCAAAAACTGGCTAATAACAAATAGGTGTTTTCTTTTGCTATGGTATTGTTGTTCCTCTACACTTTGCTTGTACCTACTATTCAGTTTGTTTTACTAGACCCATATATCATGGTACTCATTCCATTTGCCTAATGGCTATTATGTCTTTGTAAAAGGGTTTAGGCCCTTTCAAAACCTGTTTTTATCTAATTCAAAAACAAACCATTTTATCATTAAAGATGACAATAAAGGACATCAATACCTTTCCAACAAGGTAAATAAGTCCTACCCAACATTGATTTTTAGTATTTAACCACACATACAATTTAGATTAAATTGTTCATAATTCATTGAAAACATATCATTTTTCCAACTTCTAATATGCAACAAAAAGAGGAAGTCATAATCTACAAAAACCTTTTAGCATTTTCCAAAATTCACAATAGATAAGAAATTATAGAGAAAATGGTGAAAACTACACTACCCTACCCAAAAATGTCCCTTTTAGATTTCTTGAGGTTGCCCCTAGTAAAACAGGTGGCTCAAAAATCACTCTTGTTGCTAGGGCAAGTTGCCCCTAGCAAAACAGGCGACTCACAATCAATGGAAAGATTTGGTATGAACAACGAGCTTCCCAAAGACCTTGAAATTTGTTCCAAAGAACTATGAAGGGTCCCACTACAAGCCTGAAACCATCCTACACACTCAACACTAACATCCCATACAAGAAACAAGGCACAAAACTCCAAAATAAGCAAATGCCATCCTCACCTTATGATGCTTATCTTGGTCCCACAAAGTACCTTCAAGTAAAGGTCACACACCAAGAGCATTACAAGGAAAAACGAACCCCTATGACTATGTATGAGTAAAAATATTTTCAATAATGAGCCTCATATCCATGGGTGAAAACAAGAGCCCATTACATTAGTCTTTGATTCAAGAGGAGAATTCATCATAGCTGCAATTGCATCAATTATCTTCTTTTCTAATTTCTTCTCCTCATACAAGAGGTTTTGTAATCTTATTTGAATAGAACATTTTGCTCTAGCCAGTTTATAAGTGTAGATTTGTTTATTTTATGTGGGCATTTCAGATCTAAGTATTTTGTATGAATGCTTTGTTTGATTTGCATTGCATTATTCCTAATCTAAGCAATTTATATGAAAGTTTTAGTGAGGGTTCATTACAAAGACAGCCTTTATCTTTTATATAATCTTCGGTTATACTAAAATATAAAGTTGCACATCTCATTTAGGGACTCAGGCAAGGTGATATTGATGATATATGAGATGATTGAGGCCTCCTCTCAACCTCAATCCACAATAATTGCACAACACCATTCATGCATCTAGATCCAGTGTGCCATTCCTCCACACAAGGTCCCTAACCTTGCCGCCACCATCGTTACCTACAAATTCCATCTCTATTTGTAAATTTGAAAACACTAGCAAAAAAAAAGTTCAAACAAAATTGTAAACCCTAGCTCTAAAAGAAAGAAGAATTGTGAAAAAAATGCAATATTGAAACCCTAGAAGTGCTAGAACAGAACAAAAATGAAGTTAATAAAAAGCAAAAAAGAGTTGCATACCTTTCAAAGTTGCTCAACAAATCCACCAAATTGGGTGAAGATGCCTCCAAATGAAATCAACAACAAAAGCATGTCATAAATATCTACGAAAAAATGCCGCCCACATAGACCTTTTAGAAGCATGCTTCATCGTATCAACACCCAACTCAAAAGCAAGGCTCCTCAAAACCATGGCCACTAGAGCTTTTCAAAGTTGTGATGATGAGCATATTGAGTAGGTAAAATAATGGTTATAAAGGTAAGATATTGGGAAAAAAACACATTGTAGATGATGTATCAACATTACTTGTGGCTTTCCTTCCCTACATTGAGAGTATCTCCAAAAAGATATCAAGAAACGTGAAGAAAAAGGGCATAAATTTTACCTATCTTCCTAACAATATGTAATGTCCCCATTTTCAGGTTCTCCAGCAATGCAATTGTCGCTGACCTTTTGGGTTCGTGTCAGCATGTTCTGAGGAGTAAATTGAGGTTACCAGTGAGCTTTTGTGGGTTTTTCTAGGTTTTTTCTAGCAAAATGGCTATTTTTAGCAATGGCTATTTTTAGTAAGTTCCAATTGGGCTCCGATTTGGTTGGATTGGGGGATTGGACTCACTATTTTTAGCATATTGCTATTTTTAGTAAGTGTTATTTTTAGCACTTAGTCTGGCCTCTATTCCTCTTTCAGTCAATACAGTGCTTTCCAGTTATGGCCTTGGTGAGTTCTAATGGTGGATGGATTAATATTTGATTATTATCACTTAAGTTTTATAATGTTGCTTTATAACTTAAGTGAGGGGGGCGTGGGTTCATGAAGTGTACCCCTTGGCCTAGTAAGGTGACGTTTTTAAAAGAGGATCAATGTTTCTCCTTGTGTGGCACCTAAAAGGGAGGTTATTTATCATTTTTTAAGGCTATTGTTATGCCTCATAAGGTGGGACACCCAGTTGGGACTTAAATGTTAAAATTTTTTTAAAATGAAAAGTGAAATTTTGAAGGCAAAAAGTTGGACGCCCCTCTTGGGGTAATTTCATGTCATTTCATAAAGTGAAATGAGAGGAAAAAATATTCAAATTCAAATTCAAGTTGCCATAATTCTTCCCTCACTTTATAAAGATGAGTTTGAGCTCTCATTTGGTTATGGATGATTTGACAACTTAAGGATATGCTGCTGGAATGAGCTCAGGCAGTTCTTCTTGCTGGTTGAGGATGAAAACCCTCTTCTCTATTGTTGGTTTTGGTGGTGAAATATGCACCCTAGCTGGTTGGAGTGATTCTACCTCAGGAATCACCATTGTATTTCATGGTTGCAGATTTAGGGTTTCAAGAAAAAAATGAAAATGTTCAAAAGGTATTTTGAAGTGAATGATTTTTGGAGGTGTTGGTGATGAATTTTTAATGCTGTTTTGAAGTGTTATGGTGGAGTTTTGTTGGGTTTTCAGACCTGGACCGTACCTCTGCAAGTACAGGCCATACCTCCCTATTTGACATATACTGATCAAGGTTTGGAGTTGTGCTTTTGGGTATTTTTCTGTTGATTTCCCTAGGCTGGGCAACCATATTGGGAGAGATTTCCAGAGCTTAAAGAAATGTTTTATTTTTATAGAGCAAAATTGCCCTAACCAGGCCATACTAGCGGATGGAGTTTGGTGCGGTAAATCAGTTTCCAGGGGTTGTTTGTGGCTGCAAAACCAATTCTAGGGAGGTGCCTAAGAGAGTGAAAATGATTCCAGGTGTTAGAATGCAGTTTTGAGTGCTCAGACAATTAAAAAGAATTAATTTCCTAGTCGCCCCTGTATTTTCCAGTCACTGTGTTTAGCTACAGCAGGTCTGTATTGTTTAACAGTGGCCTAGATAAAGCTATGGATCATTGTTCAAGAGCAGAATAACAGGTTAGCATGGGTTAATAATGGTTAGCAGCAGGTTCAAGGAATTTTGAAGGTCTAAAACTCACTTCTTTGGCAATCAGCAATACCCAGTTTCCAATTGCAGACCTGTAACAGCTCACTAACAGTTTGGTAGCGCTCAGTTTTGTATCTGCAGACCTTCATTAGCAGTTTCCTTGGTTTTTTTCTAAATCTGGGTGATAGTTGAAGTGTCCACACATTGTTATGTGTTTGAAAGAGCCCCTAATGCTGAGTATGCTGTTGTAAGGTGATGTTAAAAGCCAAAGGTTCTGTAATCAGCTACAGCCAGCCTATAGCTATCTGTAATCTTGCATTGAGGTATTTTTTATTCATGTTTACACTTGATTCAGTTTATGTAATAAGACTTCCTATGTCAAGTGTGATCATTCAATGAGGTATGAACAATAGTTGCTAAGCTATACTCCATTGCATCAACGTGTTATGACAGCCTATTGTTAATTTGCAATTCTTATCAAAGTTATGACTGTGATAATAGTTATTGGCATTACCATATGTTGGGTTTTGTTGTGAATCACATTGGTTAGAAAATTTCAAAAAAAATCAGGGGTGCTCATTACATAATAAGCTGAGGAAATAGATCAAATCTTCCAAGGATAATTTGGAACCAACCCAAGAATTTGGCAATCACCAAATTGATTGTTTGTTTGTTCCATTTGTAAAAGGATTGAACAGCAAGATGATAATATAGAGCAAGATCATTTTTTCAAGTTCGCTTTGGCAAAGCACTTATTAAATACCAAACATCATTTTGTAGTGCAAAAGCAAAGGTTATGGCAATTGAGGAGCACTATTTCAAAAGTCAAACAAGGGAAGTTGTTGAGATTAGCTCTAAATAGGGATGAAAGATTGGGTCTAAGCCAATCATTAATGATAACAAACAACCATCTTCCAAAAGGATAGTGGCACCTAATTGTTGTGAAATGGCATATTAATCCAATTATTTGCTAGTAATGGCTATTTCATTTAGTATTTACAACATTTGTGAAGTTGTTAAAATTAATTAATGAGCTTATCAGCTAATTTTTTGTATTTAATTGTTTTATCTCCCCAAAATGCATCAATGCACTTCATTGGAGTTGTCTATATAAGGATCACTAGCCTACAATTTGTACATGTCTTTTTCAAACTAATGATGCATCACAAAGTGTGATCCAAAAGGTTGATATAAAAAATTGCAACATGGTTTTTCTAGGTGCTTGTTTTCTTAATTGGGAAGTCTTTCAATATACAATGAAATATTGCCTTTATCCCCTTGTGTATAAAGAGGAGCTATTGGCAAATTGCCCATCTTCATTTGGCATTTGGTCACACACTTGCCTCTTCATCAAGTTAGAGATGCAAAACATTGATAAGGCCCATCAAATCAAGTTTGTCTCAATCATAGTAACAGGCATCTGCAAAAAAACCCGATTAATCACGATTTTTTAAAAATCTGCAGGTTGGACGATTTTTTCCCCGATTTTTTGAAAAAATCTTTGACCTTTTGGTCAACAATTTTTTCCCATTTAAAATTGCAAAATCACCAAAAAACATGTTTAAAACCTACAAAAAAATGTGAATAAAATCGTGCTGATTTTCATGCAGAAAAAAAATGAGGAGACTATAGCTTGTTGCTTACAATTAGATTTTTTCCAAGCATCCATAGCCTGTTCGAAAGCACCTGTTTTAGGCTTTTAGCCATAGCAGCAAGGCAGTGAACTGTTTGATAAAATGCTTTGAGTAGACATGAATGAAAAAATGTTGTAGCATAGACAAAGGCGAGTGAATTGTTTGAAAAATGCCTCAAAAATGTGGTCTCATGGTGATGATTGTCCGGCGTTCCATCACCATGAGACCACGACCCTGAGCATTCCAAACAGTTCCTGCCTTGTCTATCTATCACTACTATTATGCTTTGATAGAAATTTTCCAAGCATCCATAAGCTTGTTCAAAAGCACTGTTTTAGGCTTTTAGCCATAGCAGCAAGGCAATGAACTGTTTGATAAAATGCTTTGGTAGACATGTATGAAAAATGTGGTAGCATAGACAAGGTAGTGAATTGTTTGAAAAAATGCCTAAAAGAAATGCAGTCTCATGGTGATGATTGTCACAGCATTCCATCACCATGAGACCACATTTTTTTGAGGCATTTTTTCAAACAGTTCACTGTCTTGTCTATGCTATTGCTTACTATTATGCTTTGACAGATTTTTTCCAAACATCCATAGCTTGTTCGAAAGCACCTGTTTTAGGCTTTTAGCCATAGCAGTAAGACAGTGAACTGTTTGATAAAATGCTCTGGCAGATAGGTATGAAAAATGTTGTACCATAGAAAAGGCAATGAACTGTTTGAAAAGATGCCTCAAAGAAATAAGTTCTCATGGTGATGGAATGCAATGTCAATCCATCGCCATAGGCATTCATCATGGCATTCCATCACCATGAGAACACATTTCTTTGAAACATCTTTTCAAACAGTTCACTGCCTTTTCTATGGCTTGTCATGGCATTCCATCACCATGAGACCACATTTCTTCAAGGCATTTATTCAAACAGTTCACTGCCTTGTCTATGCTATTGCTTACTATTATGCTTCGATAGATTTTTTCCAAACATCCATAGCTTGTTTGAAACTGTTTTAGGCTTTTAGCCATAGCAGCAAAGCAGTGAACTGTTTGATAAAATGCTTTGGTAGACATGAGTATGAAAAATGTCATAGCATAGACAAGGCAGTGAACTGTTTGAAAAAATGACTCAAAGAAATGTGGTCTCATGGAATGCCATGACAAGCTAATGCAATTGTGGCTGCTCTGGATTATTGGTTATGCAATGTGAAGTAATTGCATAATTGCTTGGGATTGACTTTGTAAAAACTATATTGTAATTGAAATTTTGTCATCTATCAACATCTAGTTATTAGTTATGCAATGTGAAGTAATGCTTTGAGTTTGAAAGATGTGCAATGCAATGATTGTAATCAGCAATATGAATATAACCTACAAAAATCTATCTTCTACATTTCATTAGTTAAACTCTTTATTTTATTTGCTCTCTATATCTCTATGCTATGGAAATGCTTTTCAATTTAAAAAAAAGGTAGTTTTTATCTCTTGTTCTACAATTTTTTACGTTTTTTTTAAATCCGATTTTTTCTTGATTTTTTCCCAATTTTTTCAAAAAT